>JAIWZP010000096.1:0-65518 GCA_025201375.1 Gongronella butleri | reverse complement strand
ATGTCATTATCTTCTAGCGACAAGCTGATTTTTTTTTGCAGATCCCGTCAACTTTTAACCACGCGTTTGAAGAATGGCTGCGCATCGAATACGAGAAGGAGATTCTTGCTCTAAAGCAGCTTGGGCTGTCAGAGGGCCAGTGCTTGTGCTGCTCCAAATCGACGGTCTGCATTGCTTTGGATGGGCACATGTCGATGAAGGGCAAGCTCAAATCCACTTTTGCCATGAATTGGGGTCATTTTAAGACGGCATACTGGCAATAATTGCGCAAGGTTAAAAAAAAAAAAAAAAGGCTAAATTAGCACATTCTAATCACTGATTTTTTTTTTCTGTAGGACGATGAGCGGAAAGAGGAAGGCGGTGATTCCGGGCCAGCCACTCTCAATGACAATGAGTGTACAGATGATGAGGGTGATCACGGGGAAGGTGACGAAAACGAAAATTTGGAGGATGAGAATGACGACGATGACGAAGAGGACGACGATGACGACGACGATGACGACGTCGGTGGCGCGGCTGGCGTCAATCCCACCTCGACGAACGAGCCTGTCACTTGCTCAAGCGTCTTTCAGGCGGACAAAGACACAAGCGATTCCAGCACCAACACTGTACGCGATGCCAATGGCATCTTTTGTGCCATTGATGCGCGCCATGGCCATCCGATAGTCACAATGGACATCCTCGCTGGCGAATCCTATGAATATGGAAAGGCGCTCACAAAGGAAGTCATAGCCAGGAACCCTGACGCGAAGAAATTGATGCATGTTTATGATGTAAGCTGAAAAATAAGAATAACAAGAAGGCTTAAAGCAGCTATTTGATGTATTTTATTACGCACCAGGTCAACTGCCGCTTTGCACCCAGTTTTTTGAAGGTAATAAAGGCGAGGGCTGATCCCGCATGTTGGAAAAATTGGAAAAATTGCTAAATGATGCTGATTCGCCTCTTTTTTTTTTTTTTTTTTTTTTTAATACAAAGGATGGTCAGCCGCCCTTGGAGATTGATTTCGCTGTCGGGTGCTTCCACGCCCATGCACACACCCTCGACTGCTTCTACCTGCGATCCACGCGATTCCGACCAGGATGGGGCTTATGCGATGGTATGTTATGAGCTAAAAATCGAAAAAGAGTGCGATGGCGTGTCAACGCCACTTTAATTTAAGAACCTGACGCGCTTCTTCGCATTATTCTTTTAGGAGAGGGTGTCGAGCGTACGTGGGCGTCAATTACAAAGGTGGTGCCCATCCTGCGAAGCGCGTCACATGGCGTTCGCGTTCAAACCATTGCTACCCTTTTACATCATGTTTGGGAGGTCAAAATATGGGGTTCTGGCAAAACCCTGTACGAATTCTACAAACGAGCGATTGACACACAAAAGAAGGCGCTTGATACCTTGGGAAACGCGGACAGAGGCTCTTTAATGCAACAGCTAGAGTTCATCCGCATTGGACGCCATGGAACCACGCGCCATCTTCCCGGGCTGTCCGAGCGCGAGCAGTACCTTCTTAGCTTGCACGAGTACAACAAGATGGAGCCAAGGACCACTCGCGCAGGATGTGACCTCAACAGGGAGCTGGAAGCTTATGAGAGTGCTCACAGCATCCGACCCCGTCCAAAGCGCACCGGCAATCGCCAAATCGACCAGGAATTCCGTGACGCTATAACGAAAAATGAGGGCCGGAGCCTAATTTCTAGCGTGTATGCGGCCGCCACAGCGGTAAAGAAGATCAACAATATTGTCTTCAACCCACGGGCAAAGCATGGTCAAAAGACGATGACAGCATTGCGAAAGCGCCTCTGGGTGTTGAAAACCCGGTTTTCAGTGGCCAAGGAGCGTTACAATAAGTTTGCTGGTATGTAAAAAAAGAAAAATCAATAATAAGCACTCGCAATTAATGCCATTGGATTAGACAAGCACGGTAAGCCGAGGCTTACCAGCTCGTCCAGCGCAGTTGCGGGCCCTGAGTTTCTTGACAGCGAGGTGGTGCGCAATTGCTTCGAAAACATTGCCCAAGCGGAACAAGTCGCGTTGCTCGAGCGCTGCAGAGAGGAATTCATTCTTGTCGCCGTAAGTGTACCAAAAAGACAGGTGGAAGTGTCATTACGGTCAGATCACGTATGTTTTTTTAAATGCGATGGCGACATGTAGGCTGAAATTGACACTCTTTGCGCGAACCTCGCCAACATCGAGCGCAAAAGTACAGATCTTTACGCAAAAGAAATTGCGCGCGGCACCGTGGAGGGAGGCCAGCTAGCTGCGGCGCAAATGGCCGCCATATTGTTCAAGCCCAAGGTAGCAAAGATCGAGCATTATCTCCAAAAGATTCCTCCCCTCCCCCCCTCTTCCCCCTCTTCCTGATGGATCTGTTGATCATGCTCTTTATTCTCTTTGCTTGTCTTTGTTTTTCTTTGCCTGTTGTCCCTCTTGTCACCTTTCTCTTTCTTTTTTTTTTTTTTGCAAATGGTTTGCATACAAAATTGAATACGCGCGGCTCTGTGGACCAATGGGAGTGATGTGTTGCTGTGGCACCTTTGGGGGGGGCAGGCTCATTGGGGATATGGCGGTCTGGCGGAGCTGTGGGCCAATTGGAGGGAAGGTGTGGGAAGGTCAGGATGGGAAAAGTGGTGCAAAGGTTCCAAGAAGGGCTGAAACCTATTCAGGTGGGCCACTTACGACGGGTTTCAAAATCCGCCTTGTATTCTAAATGGCACCCACTTATGGTAAGATGGGGTGCGATTTTGCATTTTTCAAATCCTCGACTGCACCCCTGGGAAAAATCGCTATTTTCGAAAACGGTGATTGCGCGCCATCCAGTGATTCGAACTTTCCAAAAGTGAGCTCATTCGAACGACAAAAGATGGGAGGGGGATTCTTGTAAAAAGTAACTGCCTTTTTACAATGAAATTTCATGGAGAATCAACCAAAATACCTCAAATCCTGCTTTGGTCGCAATTTCTTGACATCTTTTAATCGATCGCCATTTTCGCACACATTAGCCGATGCGCGACTCGTAGTAGCGAAAATCACCTGGGCTAAGGTGGAGCACATCACCTAGAAAATGGTCGATCAATGCATGGAAAGTTGCAAATATCGGACTTTTTGAGATTGACGTGCCTTGCAGTGCTTCGATCTCTGTGAGATTTGAACCAGCTATGCATCAGAGATCGTGCACGAGTCACACTAGATTTCAAACCTCAACGTCTACTACAATTGGATAGGATGGGGTCGAAAAACCAAAATTCCAAGTTTGTGTTCAATGGCGGATTCGAGTTTGTTTATTGGATCACTACAAGTATTTACAGACTATGATATACACTGTCAGATGCGTGAGGGAGAAAAGTGGCGAGGCGATGAAAAAAGGGTGAATTATTTCAAAGAAAGAAAGAAAAAGAAATGAGGTGGTAGCTAATCTATACAAATCACTGTTGTGCGCAGTTGATACCGCCGGCAGCGCCTTGTTCGTCGTCCGAGTCGTCGTCATAGGCATTGCGGGGCTGCTGGGTGGAGCCAAAGGCGTCCAAGTCACCTGGGATCAGGCTGCATTCGTCGATGATTTCATATTTTGTGTCGTTTTTGGGCGGATGAGGAGGCAAGGCGGCGGCGAGGGCACCGAGATCCAACAAGGCGCCATCGTCAGGGAATTCAACGTGGAATTGCACGTACAAATCGCCTCGGTCCTCGGAGCGGCGGTAAATGGGCATGCCTTCGTGTGGAATGCGCTTCACCAAGCCTGGCTTGATGACGCTACCAGCTGGATGCTTGACATGGATGCCGCGGCCGTCCAGATGCGTCAAAAGCACTTTGTCGAAGCCACAGAGCGCCTCCGTCAGCGAAATTGTGATGCGGCACAGCAGATCGGCGCCCTCGCGCTCAAAAGTCGCGTGTTCCTTTTGCTGCAGCACCAAAATGACATCTCCAGGCTCGACACCGGGCTAGAAATTAAAAAAAAAGGATGAGTGAGCATTTTCAGTATTGTGAGCATTTTAAGCATTGTGAGCATTTTAAGCATTGTGAGCATTTTAAGCATTGTGAGCAATTTGTGCTTTTTTTTTTTTTTTTTTTTTTTTTGGTAAAATGCGCAATTGGCTTACCTCTTGGTCGCCCTCACCCTTCATGACGATCTTTTGGCCGTCGGCCATGCCCTTTTCTATAAAGACTTCCATGATCTTCTTCTCGACAGTGACCTTTTTGCCCTTGCACTTTTTGCATCGGTCCTTGACAATCTCGCCCGTGGCATTGCAGTCGCCACAGGGCACCTGCATCTGCTGGAGCATGCCCATGCCCATCTGACGAGCCACCACTTGGAAGCCACGGCCCTTGCAGCCGGTACACGTCTTTGTAGCACCCGTCTTGCCTCCGCGGCTAACAAAGAAAAATAATAAAAAAGCGAGTTAAGACGCGTTTTCCCCCCATTTGCGCGTCTTACCCTTGACATGTGACACAGATCACGTTCTTTTCCAGGGCCATCTTGGTGCGCTTGCCCAGGTACAAGTCTTCCAAAGACACTTGCAATGGCGATCGCATCGTCTCGCCCTTGCGAGGACCGCGCGGTGGCATGCCAAACCCGCCGCCTGCGCCGCCGCCGAAAAAGTCAAAGCCTGCGGGACCGCCGCCGCCGCCACCGCCAAACAGATTGGCAAACAGGTCATCTGCCGACATGCCGCCAGGACCGCCGCCAGGACCTTCCGAGCCAAATCGATCATAATCAGCGCGTCGTTGCGGATCGGAAAGCGTCTCGTAGGCTTGGGCAATCTCTTTGAACTGGAGATGAAAAAAGAGAAAAAAAAAAAATGAGAAAACCGTGCCATTGAGCTGTCAATGGCCCTTTTTGTGCAAATTGCCGCAGACTGCGCGGTTTGTCGTGCGTCTCTGCCTGTCCCTCGTCACTTACGCGTTCACCATCGTCGTCACTCTTGTCGGGGTGATACTTCATGGCCTATTTTACGTAAAAAAAGCGAGTTTGAGTGGAAATGGTGGCCACAGGGACCATTTGACAGCGACGAAACTTTACCAGCTTGCGGTACGACTAGGGAAAAAAAAAGACGTAAGCGATGAGCAAGGAAAGAATATAAAAGAAAAAGCAAAATTGGTCAATTTTGCTGAAAACAATGCGTTACCTTCTTGATCTCGCTGTCAGAAGCGTCGACTTCCACCTCGAGGATCTCATAGTAAGTTGTTTCGACGACCATGTCAACTTTTTTTTAAAAACGAGGAAAGAAAAGGCCTTAAAAAGTTGGGTGGCCGGCCGGACTGCAGCAATGCGATGTTGAGTGGACCCCGGGCTGAGTCTGAAAATCCAGGCTTACCTCAATTGCAACATTTTGTGTCACTGGTGACGTTGTGAGTGTTGATGTCTTGTATGGATGAATATTTCCAAGAGCAAGTGGTGGAAAGCATCACAAACGTGATTTTTCAATGATTTTTCAACGAATTCTTCCAATGGCTAGAATGTCATTAAGATGAGCAGCAATACGAAAAGAGAGCCAGCGGTTCATGTAAAAAAAAATCAGGGGCGAATAGCCTAAAAATGGAATTGAATGTCCGAAAATATGAAAGAAAGAAGAGATGCTTGTTTTCCTTCTCTTTTCTTTATTTCTTTGTCCCTCTTTTTTTTTTTTACCACGATGGATGCAAAAAAGGGCTCGTCGTCGACTTTGCGACGCGGTGGTGCGGGCGGTGGTCGTCGGTCGCGCACGGTCAACAAGACGAGTGTGTATGAATATGCGCTGCGGTGCGCTATCAAGGCGTTTCACGAGCAACAGGTGAAGCCTGGGACACCTGCGACCAGCAAAAAGGACAAGCACACGTCGACACACCTTGGCAGCATGGGCAGCATGGGCATGGGCGACGTTTTCAGCGGTTTGACCGATTCCAATGCCAAATCGGATAAGCTGAACAAGGAAATTGTGCGTGGCCTGATGCGGCGGCTCGAGGAGATCACGTCGGGTGAGAATACAGCCAAGCCCGAGTACCTCGACGAGCGTTTCCAAGTGGTTGTGCGCCAATTCCAAAAAGTGCTGCAACAACATCGCTACAAGCCCACCGGTACCGTCAATGACCTTGTCATCAGCTTCCTCAAGACCAGCGAGACCGAGCTCAAGCGCAGCGACCCCAATCCCGCCGTGTGGTATGGCGATCTCAGCAATTTTATTAGCTGCTTTGCCGAATTGGTCATTTCCACCGTCGAGGACGATTGCCCCAGCATGGCCACGCCCGAATTGATGGACAAGCTCACCGGTTTCATCACCACAAAGAAGAGACCAGAGTCGCGCGCCAATGACAATGCCTCCACTGACACGTTCGAAGCCCTCGAAAAGTATCCCATGATCGACACCTTGCAAAAAGTCTTTCAAATTGACGAACTCGAACATCGCAAGAAGCTGCGCCAAATTGAACCCCAATGCACAGAGTCGGTATGGTCAAAAAATAAGAAGAAGAAAAAAGATTGTGCATTTGCTCATGTTTTCTTTTTTTCTGACAGGCTTATCTGATGGACCTCAAAAAGTGCATCAACAATGTGCACACGAACCAGCCTTTCCCGGGTCGCCGTGAGGATTATCGATCGGAGCAAATGTACGACCTTTGGCAGAAACGTGAAGTGAAGCAACTGACCGAGCTGATGAAATCGCTCATGTTGATGAATCCGAAGCTGTCAATTGCCGGCAGCAGTAGCGACACAGACGACAACGTAAGACTTGAGCCTCCTACTGCCTTTTTTTTCTTCTTCTCAATTGAGCTGACCCCTGAATTTTTTTTAGCGCACCGAGGGCACATTTATGTACATTCCCAATGATCCGCGCTCTTTTTTCCGTGTGCTCATGGATGCCTGCGTCGAGTACGACACCACGGTCAATGGCGACGCCGAGCGTGCCAAGGGCAGCGTCCTGTCGGTGCAATCGGACACTTTGCTGCGCGAATGCTGGAAAGGATGGCGACTTTCGGCGGCCTACCGCGCCGTCTTGTACCTGGAGCTTATCAAGACCAAATTTGATTACGAACAGCTCGACATGGAGGACGTCAATGATGCCATGCGCGCATTGGACCGTGTCATCAAGGAGAATGACGTTTCAACATGGGCCATCAACGATGCAAGTCCTTTCTTTTTTTTTTTTTGCCCTTTTTATGACGCGCTGACCCCTTTTTTTTATTGCTTCCAATTAGAGAGAAAGTCTGATCCGCGTGTTTGAGAGCTTGAACCAGACGCTTCTCCACGAATTGGCCGACGCTCTTTCTGTGTATTGGAAAGTCAAGTAAGCCAATTTTCTCGTTTTTCGAATTAGACCTTGAATGCGCGTCAACTCATCTTTTTTCTCTCTCTCAGTCCACGATGGATTAGCGATATCATTGCCATGCTCGACAAGATTTACGATAATTCGGCGTACCAGGAAGATCATGCCAACCCACTGCATCAATTGCACAATTTGGAAGAGGTTGTCGAAGGCGCGGCCGTCGAGCGATGGCGTCTCGTGCAAAAGGAGACGACGGATCCTCAACAGGGCGATCTCGACAATCTGCTTACGCTAGCTGACAAGCTTATCAAGGAATATGTGAGCCTTACCAACAAAAAATTCAAGACGCCTTTGAAAGAGTAAGTTACATCTCATTGAGCTCCCCACGCCCGTTGAATCCCCTACGTGACAATCGCGTGCTTATTGTGCCCATTCTCTTCCAGCATCATCAATGTCCCTGGCATCATCATGGCGCGCCAGATGCCGTATTTTGCCTTGGAAATCGAAAATTGGACGTACACGCCCGAGTGCAGGACCGCACCTGTTGAAGTCACGTTTGAGCTTTATCACAAGGTTCTCAGCCTGAAGCGTCTCTATGATCAACATGGCCCCAAGTAATGAATTATCCTTTTTTTGGGCGTTGAAAGACGATGTTGACGCCTGTTTTTATTTTTTTATAGGAATAAGACCGTCCTGTTCAAGGTGGAATCGTGGTTCCTGTCGCATGTGCGCCGCTGGTTGATCACGACAAACAATGCCACGCTGGAATGGGTTGAAAATGCGATTAAACAAGATCAGGTAAAAAAAATTAGAATAATTTTTCACGCTCGCCTCCATGCTTGAATTTGCCGGTTGGCTCATATCTTTTTTTTTGTCTCCTAGTTCACGCGCATCAATGACACCACGCTGCATTCGTCCTCCATTGTCGATCTTTTCAGCATGTTCCATCAAGCCGTCGACTTTGTGCAAAATCTGCAATGGCCCAATGAATTGCAGCGCTGCCGCTTCCTCACGGTGCTGTCCAAGGTCATTGGCATTGCCGTGCAGCAATACACGTTCACCATCGAAGATCTGATTCAGCAGGACCTGTTTCCCCGCGAGGTGCGCGACCAAGAGGCATTGACGACGACCGCCGCCTTTTTGGGCCGTGCGCAGCAATTGATGGGCACCAAGAGGGACATGGAGGCGCCTGCCGATTTCACGGCCGAGGTAGGATTGGCAATTGAATCCAGCTTGTTTCATCGGTTCACTCATTTTTTCGATTTTTTTTTTATTTTTTTGGCACAGCTTTGTGTGCGTATCAACAATATTGAGGCGGCGCGACTGCGTCTTGACCGCCTTTACGAGCTGGTGGACGCGGATGACGTGGCGGAGTTCATGCGGGACAATTACACGCCTGTCGCGGAGAAAGGGGACCAAAAGAAGAACTATTTGTATTCTGTCAAGGTGGTGCGTGCCGAGGGCCTGCAGCCATTGGACAAGAGTGGCCTCAGCGACCCTTACGTGGTGCTTGAGTTTGGCGAGAATCAAACCAGCCGCACACGTACCGTGTACGAGACGCTGAACCCTCGATGGGACCAGATTTTCGACATTTGGCTCGATGACAAGACAGTGGATGTGCTTGCCGTCGTGTATGACGAGGATCTCTTTGGACCAAACGAGGAATGCGGTGCTGTCTGGCTTCAATTGTCCCCACAATACTTTGACGATTATCAGACACACGAATTGTCCCTCAATCTCCATCCACAAGGCAAGCTGATTCTCCGCGTCAGCATGGAAGGCGAAAAGGACGACATCCAATTCTGGTTTGGCAAGGCCGTGCGCACGTTGAAACGAGCAGAAAATGACTCGTCTGGCTTGATTGTCGACCGAGTAAGAAAAAAAAAAAAGAAAACGAACACAAAAACGGCGTCATCTCACGTGCTTTTTCTTATTTTTTTTTTTTAAAAAAAAAAAAGATGGGCCGGTACCTGCGCCAGCATTTATCGCGCCGCACGCTAACCACGCTGTTGGGTCGTGAAAAGAGCTTTTTCTCTGCGTTTAGCCGCGCCAATACATTTGTTGAGCCCAGCCTGCAAGATTGCGAAGACTGTATTGCACCAGTGCTCGACTACTTGGAGCGCAACCTCAAGATTCTCAATGACAACCTTTCCGAGTCCAACATGAGAATGTTCATCATGAAGCTTTGGAAAGACATCTTGCTCACCTTGGAAAACATCATTTTGCCGCCACTCTCGGAATTGCAATCAGATATGCAACCGCTGGATGATTACGAGATGCATGTCGTCTTTAAATGGCTCGAGGTAAGGCAAAAAAAAAAAAAAAAAAAAAAAAAAAAAGGAAAGAAAGAATATGAAAAAAACGATGGGCCAATTCTTACCCATTTTTTTTTTTACGCGTTTGCAGCTTCTCAAGATCTTGTTCAACGGTGGTGAAGACAGTGATGGTGTGCCATTGGACCACCTGGAGAATTCGAGCTATCACGCGCTGCTGGCGATCAATGCGGCATACACGATGGACACGGACCGACTGATTGAGGGTTACAATTCGGCATTGAAGAACCAGATTGCCATGAAATTGCGTGGTGGGCGCAAGACGGATCGCAGCAAGACCGTGTACCAGTCGCGCCACACAAAGAAACATCATGCGGCACGCGCGTTGCCTGTTCGCAAATCGTCGGTGGCCACGGATCTGCCCAATAGCGAGTCAATTCTGCGCATTCTGCGCATGCGCCCCGAGAAACAGGCACGCGACTTTTTGAAGGTTGAGTTTGAGCGCCGCAACAGCCCGCAGCAAGAACAGCCTGGCCAGAATGCTGCAAACACTACCGCGCCAAAGCCAACGCGCACCCCGCCCTCATCGCAAAAGTCACCGCCCACACCCGTGCCAGCGTCTGCTTCTCGACCGCGTCCTGCTGCTCTGCCAACACAGACACAACAACCAACCCCGCCGCGCCATGCAAGCCTTATCGAGCCGGGCCAGCCCAATCCGCCCATGTCCACGTCCCCGCGCACATCATCCTTTGCCGCCTCGGCCGCCACCGGCCGTCCAACGTCGGTGTCTCCGCGCACCTCCTCTGTACAAGCGTCAGGTCGTGAGTCCCCCGCGCGATAAAACGATGTTTTTGCAAGAAACATCCCCTTTTTGTTTTTGTTTTTTTTTCAATTTCTTGCCCTATCCCTCCTTGTTTTTTTTTTGTTCACCTCGCAGTATGTATCACCAATGCTAAAGTAAAATGATGCCCATACCCTTTGCCTTGTCATCCCAGTGATTTTTTTGTCATTTTTATTATTTTTACTTTTTTTGGCGTGAATTGGCCCTGTCGTCGTGTTGACGCGTGAAGAATGCGGGATTGACGCGCGTCAATCCAATATTCAGGGGCGTGGGAAGCAGTGAGAAGGTGTTTCTATCCCGTGTTTCCGTGTTTGAGTCAACCAGGGACTGCGAAGCATTGCCGAGTGCGCGCGCGTCTCGGAACGCGCATCAATTTAAGGCGACCAGGCACCGCTGTCAAATGATTAGCGGGTTTAAGGCTCGATCCAGAAGATGCGAGCTCCTTTTTGCGAGAGGATGAGAGCACCAATGGTTGGCAACGCGATCATTTGTCATTTGTTTGCTGATTCGTCAAAAGGGTCACTCTGCCTTCCTTTGGGCGTAGCGCGATGGAAATTAAATCGCAGGGGCGCCGAGGTCCCCCGGATTAGGATTAGACGGGTCGCGGATAAATTCTTGCCGGCGGGCGAATGATGCAAGATGGCGTGGGACTATGGCATCATGACCCGACAGGCTATTTAAATTGATGCGGCTCGAGACCATTGCTCTTTCAGTTACCTATTCTTTGATTAAAATACACACTCATTATACACAATGTTGGAAGTAATGTAAAGTCGGCAAAAATCAAAAAACACTCGTTTTTTCTGGCTGTTCGACGCGCTGGATGACGCCTGGATCAGCTAATTGACGTCTTTTTTCTTGCTAGTGGCGCTGGATTTGGACGCACTGGCACGCACAGCCTCTGGCTGGCTCTGGACAAACTGGGGTAAGCAATGCGGATGCCTCGAAGGGACACGACATGCTCATTTTTCTTTGTTTTTTTTTTATTTTTGTAGCTATTCCACCCAGCACATGCGCACATTGTAAATTAATCATCTGGACGTGTGTGGAAAAAAGCAGTCCTTCTCAAACCTGTCTTTTCCAGGATCCAGGACGAAACAGCAAATATCAGCGTGTATGAACACGCATTTGATAACCCCTACTCGCCAGACACTGACTGGGAGCTAGCTTACAAAGGTATGGGGGCAAAAGGTTCCGACAAAGACGACAAAAGATGCTCATTTTCCTTTAATTAGGCTTCAACGCTGCGGTCGATCACCCGTGAGTGCACAATTGGACAGAAAAATAGAAAAAAAGAAAAAAAACGGATGGCTGACCAAAAAAAAAAAAAAAAAATCGTCGCGCGGCAGTACGTGCAATTTTTACAAGGAGCTGAGCGACGTGTATCCGAATGCCAAGGTCATTCTGACGGTGCGCTCTACTGAGAGCTGGATCAAGTCCATTCGCAACACGGTTGGCAAGCAATTCCGTACCATGAAGGATCTGCCTCCTGGTCATGTGGGCGAATTGATGGCCATGGTGCGCCGTACTTCGTTTGGCGGCCTGCTTGAGAATGATATTGACAAGCTCGACGATGACGATTTCATGAAAAATCTCTTTGAACAGCATATTGAGCAAGTCAAAAAGGACATCCCTGCCGAACGATTGCTCATTATGAATCTCGGCGACGGCTGGGACAAGCTCTGCCCCTTCCTAGGCAAACCCATCCCTGATGAAGAGTACCCCGTGTCGAATTCTACCGCCGAGTTCGTGGTCCGCGCGACAATGATCAAAAACCAGGAAAACCCGTTCAATGATGAGAAAAAGTGATGACCTCAAACAATTGCATGCGTTGTGCGTATTCGAAACGATCTAGCGCGTCTCTATTTTGCTCAAATAAATCGTCTTTAAATCTTCATCCATCGACTTTTACCTAATGTTGCCTCCTTTGTTTCGCTCCATTGCCAATTACCTCGCCGCAAAGTAACCTCGTGTTCATGACCCCTGTCGCTTTATTTCAACGTGTTCATATCATGCTGTATTCTAGGCCATGATACTTGGCGAGAGCTTTCGTGTCGCACAAAGGGTCGCAAAATCAGAGAAACACGCGTAAAAGCGCGAATGCATGGGCTCTTGTGATACATTTTCTAGGTGCCCAGGTGGCAATGCGGAGCCACATCACCTGGCAACGTATTTAAAGTAAAAAAAAAAAAAAAAAAAAAAAAAGAAGGGGCAGTCGCTGCACGGTGGATGCGAATGCCGATCTGGTGTGCAATCACGGGTGATACGCCGAAAATACCGGGCGTGGCGCCGGATTGGCTTTCCGACCACTCCGCGTGAGTCAATGAAAAGGAACAAAAGGTATAAAAATGGCAAAATTACTTTGTTTTTCATCATTTCTTTCTCACAATCAGCAAATGCTCGAAATTATTGGCGCAGGTCTTGGTCGCACTGGCACTCACAGCTTGTACGAGGCCCTCGAAAAACTGGGGTAAGAATGACGCCCTTAGCGCGTGGAAAAGTAGCTCGATTTGTCGTGCCCATTCATATTTTCATTCTTTTCCCACGACAGATACACTACAATGCATATGCGCACATTGGGAAAGGATTCTTCAGTCGATGTCAGCGTGTGGGAAAATGCAGTTGGCCATCCTGGTGCAACAGACTGGAACAAGGTACGATCGGCATCCAGCAGCTTTATTTTTTTTGTCAAACCCTCATGCATTTGTTTTGACAGGTTTATGATGGCGTGAATGCTGCGGTCGATCATCCGACTTGCGATTTTGTCATAGGTAAAAAAAAAGGGGGGGGACAGGAATCAAGTCGGGGAGCGATCGAGGCGTCTGAATTCCTATTTTTTTCTTTTTTTTTCCACGCTTTCCCAGAGCTGAGCGAGTTTTATCCAGATGCCAAGGTGATTTTGACAGTGCGATCTGCCGAGTCATGGCTCAAATCTGTGCGCAAGACGATTGCCAATGTGTTCAAAAACGATTTGCCTCCAAATCACGTGGGCGACGTGCTGCGAATGCTTAAAAAGACGTGTTACGTGGGTCTGATTGGCACGGACGCCTTTGAGGATGATGAGAAAATGTGTGAACTATTCAGGAAGCACAACCAGCGCATCATTGATAGTATTCCGGCCGAGAGACTGTTGATCATGAACCTGGGCGATGGCTGGGAGCCACTTTGCAAGTTCCTTGGAAAGCCTATTCCTGATGAGCCGTACCCAGTGACGAACTCTGCTGATGAATTTGTTGGCCGCGTCACCCAGATGCGTAAAATGAACTTTGATATTGGAGATGGGACCAGCAACAAGACAGAGGCGTGATTTGTTGATAAAAGTGTATTTTACAAATGCATCTAGTTTTTAGTCACATTTTTTTGCGCCAATGCAAAAACACTGTAGATCCATTAACCACTTGTATACTTTTAAAGAAAATAAATGTGATTTCTCAGCAACTGATCGACAATTGCGATTTTTTCTCTGTTTTTATTTATTTATTATTATTTATTTATTTATTTTTATTTGCTGCTGTGTGAGGAGCAGGTGAGCAACTACGCGACACGCTGGATATTATCAAGATTGCTGGCAGTTGCCTTGCCTTAAGTCTTTATAGGTGAAAAAAGTGAGAACATCATTTCTCGCATTTTTTTTAACATTTTTATGATAGCCCACCTTTCCTTCGAAACCAGTCTCGCGAATACATTTTTCGCGAATAGTACACATGACCAGTTGGGATTTTCATTATCCAGCTGATCGCCATCGCGATCTGGAATAAGAATCGATGTGGAGATGCTATTTTTTCGATATTTGCAACGTGCACTTTATTTTTTCGTCCCAGAACAAGCTCAAGCAGCAGTATGGAACCACATCATATGACAATTGACTAAAGGAACAAAAAAAACGCTCCTAGTTGCGGAAAAAGACGAGCACCAATATATCGGGTCAATCCTGGCCGCAGATCTCATATCCGAGATTTCGGCTGTCGTATCGGTTTGCCTTGCAGGCTGCATAGCCAATTACAGTAGAATGCCTCTATATCGGCATTTTCAAAATCAAAATTTTTGTCTGCCGTTTTAATGTTCACCAACCAAATGCCGATATACGAAACAGTGTCTAGCGCTTGAGGTCATCAAATGAAATCTGAAATTGCGCCGCTATAAGGTCAAAACCGATATAGATGCTTCCGATATAGCGGCATTGCATCGACACCCTGATTCGAGACAGAGAGAAAAAGACAATAAAAAGGTAAAAACAAAAAAAAAGCTCATTTTCCCCTCATTTTGATTTCCCAGCATGCCTTCTCTCGAAGTCATTGGAGCAGGCTTTGGCCGCACAGGCACGTATAGTCTATACTTGGCCCTCAACAAGCTGGGGTACGTCTTTTAGCCAATGCGTATTAAAATAAATTTACTTGACGCGCCAACCCACCTTTTCCATTCTCCTCTACAACAGGTACAAGACAATGCATGGATTTACTATTGGTCGAGATGCCACACTTGATGTCACTGTGTGGGAAAATGCCAAAGATCACCCTGGAACAGATTGGAATAAAGTATAATATGCACCAACAGCTTCAATTTTTTTATCAACTTCTCATGTATTTGTTTTGACAGGTTTATGGTGGTGTCAATGGCGTGAATGCCGCGGTCGATCATCCTACTTGCGATTTTGCCATAGGTTAAAAAAAAAAAAAAAAAAAAGCGCAGCTTTGTTACGTAGCGATTGACATTTAAAATTCACTTTTGAGCACACTTCCAGAACTGAGCGAGTTTTATCCGGATGCCAAGGTGATATTGACGGTGCGATCGCCCGAATCATGGCTCAAATCGATGCGCAAGACTATAGGATATTCGTATTCGACAATCGAAATGCCTCAGAGCCATCTTGGAGACGTCGGACGCATGCTGCAAAAAACGACTTACTTTGGCATGATCGGCTTTGATTGTGCGTTTGAGGATGACAACTACATGTGTGAATACTTCACACGACACAATCAACGCATCATTGATAGTATTCCATCCGACAGACTCTTAATCATGAATTTGGGTGATGGATGGGAGCCACTTTGCAAGTTTCTTGGCAAACCAATTCCTGACGAGCCGTATCCAATGACAAATTCGTCTGATGAATTTGTCGAGCACCTTGCCGAGTATTTGCGTAACGGACAACAAGTAAAGGCTGAAGGAGGAGGGACAGATGGCAAGGCGTGACACTAACTTGGCAATGAGTTGCATGGAGTCGTCTTCGTAGCGTCGTTGTCATAATATTCATAAAATACTGTAATGTCACAACAAAGGACATTTTGGCAAAAATTACATCATGTACCGTACGCAATTTGCTTGTGGCTGTTGTACAACAGTATCAGCTTGTTGCGCATGGACCACGCCCCATGGCACGATGGCAGCAATGCCCACGTCGTACAGTAGAAAAAAGAAATTAATGTGGCAAGTGATGGGGAAGGGGGGCGCGAGCGGCAATCAATAATCTGGAAGGCACCAGGAGGACTCCTCCAGGACGTGACGGGCGAATTATGAATGAATAATGATATAATGCATCTCATCAGGTCCAGACTTTGCCAGCTTCGTGCTGCTGGTGTGGAGGATTGGAGCCTCCAGATTTTTTTTACGTACTGTAAGTATCATACAGCCTACTGTACTTGCCAGCTAATGATACCTGCCTGTGTTGCGGCATAAAATACATAAACTACAACAACAGTATGATAGGTACAGTAAGAGACATTGAGAGAAAAGAAGATAAAAAAAGGCATGAAAACAGGAAACTGATTGAGAATCTGATACGGTTTATTATGAAAAAGTAAAGACTCTATTATATAGACAATTTGTACGTAAAAACTAGGGTTTAGGATGTAAGATGCAAAGAAATGCTTCAATGAGTGGCTGCCAAGCTCTCAAGCATACAGTACAAGCGTTCCGAGGCATGAATTGAATGTGAGCCGCGCTCAATCAGCGATTGAGCTGTTCCTCGGATATGCAAATGATCCAGAGATGATGGTTCCGTGGTATGAATGCTCATGGGCGCGTAAAGACGCGTATGGCCAAGTGGGGCATTGTGTGATCGCAAGCAAATGAGATTTTTTCTCGTTTTATTTTTTTCTCAGGCTTGCACATGCCCAGATCCTGGTCAATGCAATCTCTGATCATACATAGCAAATAAGGCATCTTAGCAAGGGTGCGTACAATAGAGCAAATGAGGGAAAGGATGCGCTATTCTTTCATGTATGGTAAAATCGCGATTAAAACGTAAAGACCTGGCGACAGCAGCCATTGTGTGAGCGGGGCTTGATTAGCCGGACTAGGTAAGTGCCCGGCCATCTGGATTTGAATCCAGGAATGCGGCACTGAGAATGCACGACGCGATTTGCATCGCGTGCTTTATTTCTTTTTTTTCTTTTTTTCACAACTTGTGAAATACAAGTCCAGACACGACCAGCGCGTCAGACTTAAAGTAATCGCACATTCTCTTTCACATGGATGTGTCCATTATGATTTTTACTTGATGAGATCACGCTCTGCAAGCAGCAAATACAACAAACATCTGGTTTTTTAATTTTTCTTTCAAAGAGAAGAGACGCTGAAAAAGACAAGCAAGTGGCAAAGTTTGGCGATGATCGAATAATGATTTTACCGCGAAATGCATTTTACAAAAACGCGCTACTGCCAAATTTTCAGCAATGCCGTACTTCCCGATGCATCGGCGTTGCCGGGCAGGGATAAAATGACCTCCTTGTGGTGTCTTTCCAATTGTAAGATTTAAGCCTGGTCGAATAGAAGTTTGACGCGCTAGAGACAAAATTGTGAATTTATGGACCATTTTCAATTTTCTTGCCAACGGTCAGATCAACCCCCGGTTTCTACTATTGTTCTGAAAAGAGAGAGACCAAAATGCTCATACAGTATTCCAAAATTTCATGGAGCTGCAAGCACTCGATGGTGCGCCACATCGATTATCAAAAATTACGATTTTCCATCGATTTTGCAAGGGGTACGTACCATTCCCCCCCCCATACACACCCGCGCAACACACAGCATGCACCTTTGGCAACAAAGGGCCCATTTTCATGAGTGAGGTAAATATGATTGCAGGAAGATGCGATTTTATTTTTTATCCGGGGCAATGTCGACGAATTTGACTATGAAAAAGAAGAAAAAGAGTTAGTTTCAAGGGAGTTGACCAGGGCAACAGCCATGATTTACGCTTAATGAGCTTCGTTTGGCGTTTCTGGCCACGCTTCTTCCATTTGGGGGTATTTGAGTTCTACAAGAGGCGCAAGTGGTGAGCAATTGCCTTTTTTTTTTTTTTCCAATCAAACATACCTCTGTCTCCTGTTGTGACTGGTCGTTTTGAATGGTGTTTTCCGCGATGAATTTCTGCAAATCGTCATCCAGGTCCATTTCGGATTCTTGGCGCGGCATGCCGAGTGTGCCGTTCTTCATTGCCTCAATGACGCGACAATAGCGGTCAGGGTCGTTCTCGAGCATGGGGGCGACGACGGTGGATCTTGCGCGTGCGCTGGAAAAGAGGCCGGGCATGATTTCGTGCTGATCGTCGTCATTATCGTCGCTTTCGTCTTTTGATTCGGCGTCCATGGGTTGATCTTGGTCATTTTCGTTGTCATTTTGACTCTCCTGGTTGACTGATTGGCTCTGGGTCGGGCGTTGGCCGTGTCTGCGGCTCTGGCTGCTTTGGAACAGAGTCGGGTCGTAACGGCGGAAGGGATCATCGTAATGATCGGCAATTACGAGTCCATCGACCTCCATGGAAGCCTGCAATGGGGCTGAGAAGCGTGGCGGTGGCGCGTCGTCGTCGGTTTGCTGCGGCTGGGCGTCTGTGTGACTGGTGGACGCGCTTTCTTGCGCGTCTGTGCTAGGGGCAGCAGTCATTAGCTCTTCATCGGGGGCCTGCGAGTCGCGTTCGGCCTTGAGTGCTGCGCTGAGCGTGTCGCGCGGCTTCCACATGATGTGCCCAAACAATTTTTGCTCGAGAGCCGAGTTTTTCTTCTTGCGGCGCGGCTTTGCCGATTCGACAGGCTGTGTGGCAGGCTGCAGCCAGAACGCCTCCTCCTCCGTCAGGCCCGCGGCGTCCGTGGCGCTGCCATGATGTGAAAGCACCGGCTGGCTACTGCTGCTGGTCGATCGCGACGCCGCAGGCTGCGTCGACGCTTGTGACGCCTGTGTCGGCGGCAAATCCAGGGTCGAAATGATGCTTGCTGCCGAATCGCGCCGTTCGCTGTGCATGGCCGTGGTGCTGGTGCTCGTGCTCGCAGACAATGCCATGGGAAGCCCTTCAATGGGTCGCAATCGATCGAATCGTGGCGAACGCACGTATTGAATATTGCGCGATGGGCTTTTGCTGCCTTTGCTGCTTTTGCTGTGCTTTTCGCCAGACGCAAGGAGCTTCTTTTTGCTGTTGTAATCCTTGTACACCTTTACTATAAAGAGCTTAAATGGTGGGTGTTTGCCCTTTTTTTTATCCCTCTCCCGCTCTTTTCTTTCGACTTACACACGTTTGGTCTATTTTCGATATCTTGCATAGTTGGCTTGCGGTTGTACTTTGTTGAAAAGGTGTGCTCCCACTCCTTAAGACCCTTTCGAATCCGCTGGATCTCGCGTTGTAAATTCTTGCTGCTGGTATCGTCGGTATCCATTGTGAAAAAGAAAAAAAAGAGGGCCTTTGGCTCGGCAAGACGGGATCAAAAGTTACAAAGAGAACAAAGGACAAAGAAAAGGGGAGGAAAAGAGAGGGGAAAAAAAAGGGAGCACGAAAGCTCATCCACTGGCCACATTTGTGGCGCGACAACCCCCGACCGCGCCTTTTTTTTTTTTCCTTTTTTTTTCGCGGTTTGGAGGCAACAATTCGTCTTTTTTATTAGTGCAAAATATAGATATTCCCATCTGAACGAATATCCGACGAACCCCTAGAGGGAAAAAAGGTATGCGTGGCAACATTTTTCTTAAAAAAATCATTTTCTGGGGTAACGTGGCAGAGTGTTTCGCGATTCTGGGCGCAAAGGGGACGTGTTTGAAGAAGAAGCAGGAGCATCGTCGCGCTGGAGGCCAAAGAGGCTGTTTCTGACCGGGGATGGGCGGGATCTGACGGTTGGGATATGTGTGGCACGTGTTGGTGGTTTTTTTGCGGCATTGGGGGAAGCGAGGCGCGAGGGTGAGCGTGCTGGGATGCCTGTGGACCGGGATGAGGATAAATTGCCGAGGGAAGGGGGTGGTTTTGGCGCAGGGATATGCGATGCGCGCTGGGCGAGCCTGCTGACACTGCCATTGGTGGGGGTTGGGGTGGGCAGGTGCCTCGTGGTGTTTGAGCGCGAGGGCGTGGGTATGCTCGTTTTGCGCGGGCGTGGCAAGGCTGAGTGGATATTGTTGGTATGAGACGACGTCGTGCTGCTTGTCGTGGAATAGTTGCTCATGCGGCTTGCCGTGCGTGGCGTGTCGGGCGGCGGAAGACGATTTACGTACAATTGCTGCTGACTGGGCGACGGAATCGTCAAGCTGCCACTGCTGCTGCTCTGATGATCGTCGCTATTGATGCTGGGAGACCTCAATCGTCGCAAAGGTGCATTCGACTCCAACACATCGCCAACGGATGACGCGAGAGGTGACTAATTCCATCAAAAATATAATAAAACGAGACCTGTTGAGCCAAAAAGTTTCCTCTTTTTATCAAAAAACGCCCAACCTTTCGTAATGCCGTCGGTACTTTTGGCTTTTGCAACTGCGTGCCTCGGTCCTGCAAAAATGTCTAAAAAACCAAGAAAAAAAAAAAAAAGAAAAAGAAATAGAGCCAAATGAGCCATTGCCATCTTGGCATTGAACGCCGTGAGTCAACTTGCCGCATGGTCCAATTGCCAGAAATCCTCCTTGTTGTCGTCTAAATCCAGCGTGGATAGGTTGGGCAAGTCGGTCTCGTCGTCGACGCTGAGAATATTGTTTTTATTGATAAGGTCATCCAGGTTGACGCTGTCGTCCGACGCGGTTGAGCTGGTGGATTTACGTCGTTCTTGGCGTTTTGGTGCTGCTGGTAGTGCGTGGTCAACAGGGAGACTGCAAAAGAAAAAAAAAAAGGGATGTGAGGCCAACAAGCCAGCGAAAAGGGGAAGGAAAAACAGACAACAGTGTTGAAAAAAAAAAAAGGGGGAAAAACAAGGTCTTACACGAGTGGTTCTTGAGGCAAAGTGGTCGTGTCTCTGTAGCCAGGGACGCCCATGAGCCAGCCTTGGACGTTTTTGTCAGTGTTGGTCGGCAGGTCTAGAGATGGGCTGGTGTACGTGGGGGACTGCATAGCTGACCAAAGAAAGAAGTGAAAGGAAAAAGAGGGGAAAAAGTAAGTGGAGCGTGTCGAGATCCCCTTTTCAGCATCCGACGTTCGCTCCCTTGTTTTTTCCTGCCCTATGCAAATGCCGCATCCCTTTTTTCCCTTTTTGTCTCGACCCTCAGCGACAGCCTCGCATCGTCACGCTTAGCACCATCGTCATCATACACCTATCTTTTATACTAATCGATTTTAATGCCATTGGAGCCAGGCCAGGCAAAAAAAAGGCACAATACAAAGGGGCCGGGGGCGCATCATGATTTGACTGGTCCTTTTTCGTGACAACTCTATCGTCAAGATAGTGGACACAATTGCAAAATGAGCCGAAAGCAAAATTTTGTTTGACCTTGTTGCTGCCAAATAATAGAATCATTGCGCGCACAGACCCAATTCCTGGGATTGCCAACGTTCATCACTTGCTGCACAATTCGGGCACCCTTTGGACAAGTGAAGAGGATTTGAGGGGAAAATACACCAACATTGAAGACTTTGATTTTTTACTGGGCAAGGACATCAATCAATCGAGGCGAATTGGATCTCAAATGAATCAGCACCGCAAGACGGTGCAGTGGCTTGTATCTCTGAAGCATTGTAGTGGATTTTTATCTGAGCACACCACCAATATGTTACGCATTTTGCTTTAATTTCGCGCCGCGTCCTACAAAATGGCACTTTCGGACCGTCGTGAATGCGACGAATCGTTGAAGCGGCGCATCCGGCATCAATTGACTTGAGTTTGGGGGAGGTCATGACGACATATTCACTGGATGAAAATCACCAACTGTCGTTTTAGCAGAACATCAGCTACAACTCGCCAAGCAGGTGCTGTTTGGAGCTCCGAAACGCGTCGCAACATGAAAAGACGAGTGAAAACCCCCTAGTGGGACGCGAGCGACAGCTGCCTCGGGTCCTTGGGGCCTGCACATGCAACTCCAAAAATGAGCGGTTTCGAGCTCCCAAACCAAAATTGAGAACTTGGGTCACCAGATGCATGTCAAACTTGCACACAAGCACCGGCGCGTGGAAAAACAACCATTAGGACAAAAAAGGACCTTGATCCATCTCGTCATTGTCGAGCAATTAATGATTTTAGGTTTAAATTCAAAATCGAATTGCTCGGTCGGAACGCATCGTGGAGCCGCGCCGACGCGTCCGCCAGCAAGAGATGCACCAGGTGCATGAATTCTCTTCCGGCAAGGCGCGGATATCACTGGCGTGGCGCGATTCATCACGCGCCAAATGTGACACTAAAATAGCCCCGTTTTGTAAACGAGTCAATTCTGTCAACACGCCAAATTTCCACTGATCACGGATAGTCACGTACGCCCCAGGTTGCGCTCTTTCGGATGATTTGCGTTTCGACGCGCAGCGGCCAATTCTCATTAAGTTTGACTTGTGGTGAAAACGCACTCTAAATCACAGAAAAGCGCGTTTTGCTCCAAAACCAACATATTTGATTCCTGGTTTTTATTTCTTTTTTGTAGATGAATGAGAGGTGTTCTACCATGTGGTTGAATGGCGCGGCGATCCGAGGACCTAAATTCTCGACTTTCAAATCCTCGACTGCACCCCTTGGAAAATCCGCAATTTTCAAAAATGGTAATTGTGGCCGATCCTGTAGCTACAATCTCCCAAGGGTGGGCTCATTTGAAAGAGAGACCTTGAAGTCGTTGATCCAGCATGCAAAAAGTTCCATGTAGATTGTTATTTCATCTTCACCGTGAGCAGAACAAAAGAAAATGGCCATATCGCCATTTCTCGGCAACAGTATACTCGATCCCCATTTTTACTTTATAGCGCGCTACTATAATAAAAGAAGATCAAATCTTCTGCTGTACGTATGAAGAGCAGCAGGCAATAGCGGCATCCGTCAAGGCATCAAATTCCCATAGCAAGCAAATTCGAGATTGCTTGGTGTCTAGTGGTCTAATCGTTGTTAAACGTTTACTAACCTGGAGGTTCTATGCCTTTAACATGCTATTTTTTTTTTTGTGGAGATGGGGAATATTGAATCAAAAACAAGGAAAAAGTAAAATATCGCATAAAGTGCATTGATCAGACGACACGCCGCCCGATCGAAAGCTGCGCGCAAACCAAGGCAGAACGACGGCCCAAGCTGGCGGAGTTTATAATTTAACTTTGCCAGCCTCTTTTTTATTTTTTGCTCTTTTTCCTCGTTTTGCCTTTTTTCTTTCGAATCTCCATTTCTTTCTTTCTTTTAGAACACCATGTCAGCCAAGAACAAGAAGGGTAAAGGTTCAAGAGAGTATGAAATACTCTGATCGAGGCGCCGTTTGCTTATTTTTTTTTTACTTTTTTTTGGCGATTTTAGGGCCCTCTCAGGTATGTTTTAGCGAATGATCTACTTTTTGGATAGAATGGAGAGTCTCACCGCGTGCATAGGCCGAGCTCATGGTGAAGACATGTGCTGAGATCATCAATGAGCTTGTTCTTGCGACGAACGAGGGCCGAGACGTGAATTTGAACGCCTTGAAGAACAGAGTGTCGCGCAAAAACAAGCTGCCCAACCAGCCAAAGCTCGTGGACATCATTGCTGCCATTCCCGAGCAGCATAAGGCGGCGCTGCTGCCCAAGCTCAAGGCCAAGCCAGTCCGTACAGCCTCTGGTGTAAGTGGATTTTTAGGCAATGAAGCAAGGAATTTGGTGTCTGATTGTTTTTTTATTCATTGTAGATTGCCGTGGTGGCGGTCATGTGCAAGCCGCATCGATGCCCTCACATTGCCATGACAGGCAACATTTGCGTGTAAGGACGGCGAAAATGCGAAATGTGAAAATGCCCACTTTCGCGAGAAAAATGTCCATTTGCGCGTGAGAAATGGCGATTGACGCGTTTTCCATGCGATTGACGCGTTTTCCAGGCCCTTTGACGCGTCGATGCTCATCCACTCTTTTTGTTTTTTTCCAGGTATTGCCCAGGTGGCCCTGATTCGGACTTTGAGTATTCGACGCAGTCCTATACGGGTTATGAACCGACGTCGATGCGTGCGATCCGCGCGCGTTACGACCCTTACGAACAGGCACGCGGGCGCGTGGACCAGCTGCGCAGCTTGGGCCATTCGGTGGACAAGGTGGAGTACATCCTGATGGGCGGCACCTTCATGTCGATGCCCGAGGATTATCGCAATTACTTTATCGCCAATCTGCACGACGCGCTGTCGGGCCACTCTAGCAATGACATTGACGAGGCTGTGCGCTACTCGCAGCAGAGCCAGACAAAGTGCATTGGCATCACCATTGAAACGCGCCCCGACTATTGTCTCAAGCCCCATCTTAGCCAAATGTTGCGCTATGGATGTACTCGCCTCGAAATTGGTGTCCAGAGTGTCTACGAAGATGTCGCTAGAGATACCAATCGGTAAAAAAAAAAAAAAAAAAAAAAAAGAGAAAAAAAAAGAGAAAAAAATTAGCCATTTTTCGTCTGTTGGTTGTCCATTTGCTCATCCACGGACCCTTTTTTTTTTCTTAGTGGCCACACGGTCAAGGCGGTGACCGAGTCGTTCCATCTTGCCAAGGATGCGGGATTCAAGGTTGTTGCCCACATGATGCCTGATTTGCCGAATGTGGGGATGGAGCGCGACATGGAGCAATTCAAAGAGTATTTTGAGAATCCTGCGTATCGGTCGGATGGTCTCAAGATCTATCCGACGCTTGTGATTCGTGGCACGGGCCTGTACGAGCTGTGGCGCACGGGGCGGTATCAAAATTACCCTCCAAACGCGCTTGTGGACCTTGTTGCGCGTATTCTTGCGCTTGTGCCGCCCTGGACGCGTGTGTACCGTGTGCAGCGCGATATTCCCATGCCATTGGTCACGTCTGGCGTGGAGCACGGCAATTTGCGCGAATTGGCGCTGCAGCGGATGAAAGATTTGGGCACCGAGTGCCGCGATGTGCGCACACGCGAGGTGGGTATCACGGAAATCCATCAAAAGATCCAGCCGGACCAGGTGGAGCTGATTCGACGCGACTATGTGGCCAATGGCGGGTGGGAGACGTTCTTGTCGTACGAAGACCCCCATCAGGACATTTTGGTCGGTTTGCTCCGCCTGCGCAAGTGCTCGCCACAGACATTCCGCCCGGAATTGACGGCTCAGCCAAGCTCCATTGTCCGTGAATTGCACGTGTACGGCTCCGTCGTCCCCATGCATGACCGCGATCCTACAAAATTCCAGCACCAGGGCTTTGGCACGCTTCTCATGGAGGAGGCAGAGCGAATTGCACGCGACGAGCATGGCTCACACAAACTCTCCGTCATTTCAGGCGTCGGCGTTCGCCATTATTACGCCAAGCTTGGCTATACGCTGGATGGTAAGAAGAAAAAACCACAAAATCCATCACACCATGGGGCAATGTGTTCTTATTTTTCTTTCTTTCTCTCTTTCTATTCAGGGCCTTACATGTCCAAGATGCTCGTGTAAAACCAATCTGTTAATGTACATATCCTCATTTTTGCTCTTCTTCATGTTCCCCACCTGGTGTTTGCCATAGTTTACCCTGATTTTTTTTCCCTCCCTGGCCGCACCTCTTTTTTTTTTTTTTGCATGTCACGTAATTAAAAAACAATGATTGAATTCATCTAATTTCAGCTGATTTCCAAATGGACGCGTATGGCGAGACGCGTTCCACTGGCGATTTTCGTTTGTTTGCTGCTCTTTTCGGACATGGACGCGTATCGCTTGCGCGCCAACGCGCCGACCAATGGGCTTCTTGAGATGGCATATAAACAAAGGAAGCGCGGGATGGCGGATGGTGGTCTTGTGATGGGTCTCTCGGTCCAATTCCACGAACATTGACAACAAATGACCTGCATCTTCTTTGTGACACGATTCAATCAAGAAAAAAAAAGGGCGCCCCACACGTGGGTAGGATGTGCATCTGTCAATGGATGCCATTGATGGGGTGCTTCAACTTCAATTGACACGGTGGGCACGAAACAAGCCGAAGACAAAAAAAAAAAAAAAAAAAAAAAAAAAAAAAGAAAACGAACAAAAGCGGGTAGTCCACGATAACGTGACCCGTGAGACTGCTGAGAGGGTGCCGCAAGGAAAAAGAGGCGACTACGCACCGCAGGGGGAGGGGCCGCTTTAGTCATCAATCAGCCCAAGGAAATGGGAGACAGGCCATTGAAACGGCAAGAAAACGCGGTTTCCACTTTTCAAGGAGCGTGCACGCGTCGTTTTTTTATTTTATTTTGTTTTATTGTTGGGATGCGCGCACACATGGTTGCTAATGATTGCCCAATGGAATTGGAGCCGGCTTGGGGGTGATGACGGCCAGGAAAAACCAGGAAGACCACGTTTCCGATGAACCAATCATTGTTTGTAAAGGAGCCAAGGGCGGAGTGTGAACCGGATGGAGGCGCACTTTTTTATTTTTACCAAATGCAGCGTGGGCTCGCCGCTATTTCTCCTTTTTTTTTCTTCTTTTTCTGTATACACTTGTTTTTGTTTTTTTTTGTTTTATGGCGTCAAACACCGGGATGGACCGCTACCAGCGCCTCGAGAAGCTTGGAGAGGGAACGTATGCGACGGTATACAAAGGACGCAGCCGTCTGAACCAGGAAGTGGTTGCGCTCAAGGAAATTCACTTGGACGCAGAGGAAGGCGCGCCGTCGACAGCTATTCGCGAGATATCGCTGATGAAGGAGCTGAAACACCCGAACATCATGCGCCTGATGGACGTGATCCACACGGAGAACAAGCTTGTGCTTGTGTTTGAATTCATGGACCAAGACTTGAAAAAGTACATGGACGCGCACGCCAAGGCGACTCACGGCGCCCTCGATTTGCCCACCATCAAAAAGTTCATGTACCAGCTGTTGCGGGGCATTGCCTATTGCCACGAGAATCGCGTCTTGCACCGCGACCTCAAGCCGCAAAATCTACTGATCAACAAGCGAGGCGAATTGAAATTGGGCGATTTCGGCTTGGCACGCGCCTTTGGCATTCCTGTCAACACTTTTAGCAACGAAGTTGTCACGCTCTGGTATCGCGCCCCCGACGTGCTCCTCGGCTCTCGCATGTATTCCACGTCCATCGATATTTGGTCCGCCGGATGCATCATGGCAGAGATGTACACGGGTCGCCCCTTGTTTCCAGGCACCACCAATGACGACCAATTGCAGCGCATCTTCCGTATGATGGGCACACCCACCGAACAAACATGGCCAAATGTGTCCCAATTGCCAGAATATGCAAAAGCAAACCAACAATATTACCCACCACAGACAATCTACCAAATCCTCCCAAGCATCGACCCCCACGGCCTCGATCTTCTCAATCGCATGCTCCAATACCAGCCCCAGCTGCGCATCACGGCAAAAGAAGCACTTAATCACGCCTACTTTGACCAGGTCCGCAACATCCCCTTTGGCGAATAACACCCTCCCCTCCCAATCCTCTTTTTCTCCTTGTTCTTCTTCTTCTTCTCACCCATCGCCTCCCTCTCAACTCCCCTTGTTCCCTCCTCCCTCTTTTTTCGTTTTTTTGTCTGGTTTGATCGTGTTTTTTTTTGCTTTTTTTTCTTTTTTTTTTTGGGTTCTTGTCGTCTCTCCCCCCTCCGTGTCACTTTTCTTTTTCTTTTGCTGGATCTTTAGATCGCTTTTGCTCTCTCTCTCCCTCCCCCGTCTTGCATCCTTTTTTTTTTTTTTGCTCTTGCATGTACGCATCTCTTCTTTTTTCACACATTTGATATCATTTTGCCATTTTTACATTAAATAAACCAATTGGGGAGTGTGTGTGCTCGGACAATTATTCGTGAGGGTCCTTTTCCATTTGTGTCTGCGCGTCGTGGCGTCGTTTATTTCTTTGGAAAAAAAAGAAAGGGCATCGTCATTGCAAATGTGATCTTCTTTGCTCGCCAATTTTTTGTCGCACAACGTCAATGTGGTGCTTGACAAGATCATCCTTGGAGCACAAATCTTCCCACTCCTTGCGTAGCTGGGCAATCTCTTCCTTGAGCTTTTCTTGCTCTGATCGGCTGGCCAGGTTGCTGGAATTGGTCTTCAGGGTCTCGGTCATGATCGAAGAATGCTATTGGAGGTGGTCAGGCGCTGGCTGTAGGGTTCAATGAGTCGTGTGAAGGATTTGCGAAAGAGAGTTGCAGAAAAAAAAAGAAAAAAAAAAAGGAGACGAGGCAGAAATAAAAAAAAAAGAAGCGTGTCATGCTTGCTTTTTTATATGCCCATCCAATTTGTCGATTGGTTTTAGTGCGATTTCCCTGTGAGACCTTTCCCGTTTCTCCTTCTTCTTTGCGCTCCCGATTCCCCTTGAGGTCACATGACACGCAAAAAAAGCAAAAAGGTGATGATAGTTTCTTTTTTATTTTTCCTCGCCTCAATGTTTCAATTGGGAGCAAAATACACACACGCGCGCCAAAGGAGATCCTCAAAAGATGCACTCCTTTCTGACCGAGGTGAAAAAAATTACGTCATGGCGTAAAAAAAAAAAAAAAAACGGGCGATACGTGCTTCAGCGGCCAATTGCACGGCCAATGGGGCTAAACGATGCAAGAGACGCGCAGAAAACACGGGAAATCTTGGCTTCATGCAGACTTTTTTTTACACGGGATTTCCGTGGTTGCTGGGCCATGTTGACGTTGCGGAACAAGGATCAACCTGCGTAAAGTCCCTGACGCAGCCTGTGCCTCCTTTTTTTTTTTTTGGACGCGTCTCCCTGCTTTTTTGCTTGTCACCCTTGCCCTTTTTTGGTGCCTCTCACGTCAATTGGATATGCCAGGAATGAATGGTTGCTGATCCATGGCCATTGATGGACTGAGTGATGAATTGGGAGGCAAAATCCGCAAATTGACGCCCAGCTTGAGGGTGGAGGGGCGGGCAAAAAAAAAAGGTCCGACGTGGTCCGGCGGGCGGCGGCGGCGGCCTGATCGCTCCATGCAAAATCAGGCATTGGGCCTCGTCCTTGCCTTTTTCTTTTTTCTTCCTCTATTTTACGCTATACAACATGGCTCACGTTGCCCAGATCTCCAAGAAGAGAAAGGTAAATACAACAGGATCGACCACCTTCCGTTTAGAATCGACGCCTTGTCGCTTCAATGGATGGATGGATACAACGATATTTGCAAATGGATGGATTGATGGATTGATGGATGAATCATTTACCCCTCTTCTTTTTCTTCTTTTTTTTGCGATTTTTTCTAGTTTGTAAGTTATTGTCACGACACCCTCCACCCTTCACCGACTTTTTGTTGTCTCTCAGCGGCACAATCAAAGGATGGACACGCCAAATGAGCAACTGTCTCACGGTGTTTGTCGTTTTTTTATCATTTTAGGTTGCTGACGGTGTTTTCTACGCCGAATTGAACGAATACCTCACCCGTGAGTTGGCTGAGGATGGCTATGCCGGTGTCGAGGTCCGTGTCACCCCCGCTCGTACCGAGTAAGTTTCTTTTTTTTTTGCGCTTCAATTCTTCGAAACAGGTCGTTCTGACTCGTTTTTTTTCAAAAGGATCATCATCCGTGCCACGCACACCCAGAATGTTCTTGGTGAGAAGGGTCGCCGCATCCGTGAATTGACCACCTTGGTGCAGAAGCGTTTCAAGTTTGCCGAGAACGCCGTTGAGCTGTACGCCGAGCGTGTGCAAAACCGCGGTTTGTGCGCCATTGCCCAGTGTGAGTCTGTCAAGTTCAAGCTCCTCAACGGTCTTGCTGTTCGCCGTGCGTGCTACGGTGTTGTCCGCTTCGTCATGGAGTCTGGCGCCAAGGGTTGCGAGGTTGTCGTCTCTGGCAAGCTCCGTGCTGCTCGTGCCAAGGCCATGAAGTTCGGCGACGGCTTCATGATCCACTCTGGCCAGCCCACCCGCGACTTCATCACCACCGCTGTCCGCCACGTCCTGCTCCGCCAGGGTGTCTTGGGCATCAAGGTCAAGATCATGCTCGACACCGACCCCACTGGTCGCCAGGGCCCCAAGAACACTCTCCCCGATGTCGTCACCATCTTGGAACCCAAGGAGGAGACCCGCATCGAGGTCCCCACTGCCCAGGAGTTCGGCGCCCCCGCCCCCGCCCCTGCTGCCGCTGCCCCCGTCGAGGCTTAGAGCTTGACACTTTCGTTTTTCTTACCTGTTTGATGTACAAATTAAAAATTGATCATGTCAAAATCACCCAATCGTCTTTTTCAAAAACTCCAGTTGCATGCCGGCGGTGGAGACAGCGCTAAATGAGTATAGCAAACGCGGTTTTATTTTTCTTTGAAAATGTTAAAAAACACAAGGTGAATGGCTATTTCGTGTGAATGATGATATTGTCACATTTTTTTGGAACTATGCATGGCTCTTCGCTACCAAGAACAATCGGGAGCCATGGCTGCCGCTACATTAAAAGCGATTTTGGCGAGACGCGTTCAAAATCGAGGATTTTTTAGCCAGATTTTACATTTTCTCGATGACTGCCTTGCCGACCCCTGATTTTTATGATGTTTCTGAATACTAGAAGACGGAAATGCCTTCTCAAATGACAGGTTTCTTAATGCTGTGCGCGTTCGTTCGGTGAGTAATTCCGATTTATCTGAATTTAGAGCCTTTTCATCAGGGCATGGCCGACCAAAATGTAGGCCAGACAGCTCAAAGAGGTTCCATTCGACACCGCGACATTTGTTTTATGACAAAAAGTGCTTTACAATTGCGGTTCAAGGACTGGGTCTCGAGCAAAGTCATAAACAAGGCATTTCTGGCGTAAAACGTTGATTTGCTCTAAACCAGGTTATGCTGAGCACTAGCGAAACCACGGTGATTCGGGGTTGATTATGCGAGCAAATTTGCATGGATGCTGCGGTCACTCGCGTGCCTCATCATGCTGATTTTTCCAAAAAAAAAAAAAAAAAATCGTGACTTGTTTCAAAGAGAGCACGCAGCCGTCAATTTGAAGACATGTTAAAAAAAGGGGGGGTTGTGTGTGAGAAGAGACGGGCATGATGGTAAGTTAAAATGGCTACAGTAGGCGGCTCTTTTCACGCGGCGTGTTTTTGAACATATCAAGCGGATCTGCGCACACGGTCGTCACATGGGCGTGTGCCTCGTGCGGGGAGTTTTTTTTTTTTTTTTTTTTAGGTACATTTGGTTTATTTTCTTGCAGATGCACGCTTTTGCAAATGGACGGTTGGGTGGATGTAGCGATGTTTTGCATGAATGAGCGCCTTCCACCAATGCCATGTCTTTTGCATAAATGTGGGCGCCGAAGTGGCGGTGTTGCGCTTGCCATTGAAGTGGACGCGCGGGTACGAAGTGTCGGACAGAAAAGGGCAGGGCGTCAATTCTGCGGGGGCGCGTGCAAAAGGCACATTGGGACACTCGGTCGACACAGGAAAATATTTTGGCGACGGCAAGGACCATGCGCTGGGCACGTGCTCCTCGGCCCTTGTGGATCCCAATTCGTGCTCATGTTCCTCGTTGATCGTCTTATCTGGCTCGTAATGCACGAGCGGATGATCGGCCGGGCAGCACGGCGGCATCAATGGGTGCTCGAACGGCAAGTACGGAAAGTACGTCGTGTTCTCATACATGGACATGGGCGACCACATGGCGAGATCATTTGTCGTGAACGGCGTCGGCATCAATGACGAAGCAAAGAAGAAAAAAAAAAGGAGAGAGTCGGGCGGATATAATTTAATTGGCAAAAAAAGAGAAAAAAAATCCCCCGTAAGATGATCAATTATTCAATTGAGGCGTCAGTGGCCGGGTGGAAGAGAAAGGAAAAAAAAAAAAAAAAAGAAAAGAAAAGAGTTTGCAAATCAAGTAAAAAAGGCTAATTGCATGAAAAAGACTGTATTTCACTTTTGTTTGTCGAGATGCACACGAGGGGGGTGGTGGAGGAGTCATCAGGGGGGGGATGGAGGAGCAAGGTGGGAATAAACAATGCAATGCGGAGCAAATAAAAAAAAAGCACAAAAAACGAGAGCAAAAAAAAAAAAAAAAAAAAAAAAAGTTTACACGAGCGCACGGACCCAAAAGCTGAGCGCGCCGCCAATGGCGAGGCCAAAGACCAGGGCGAAGCTCATAAGGGTGCCAATGTTGGCCTTGTCATTGGCGTGGCGGATGTAGGGCTGCATTGGGGCGGCCATCATGGCGAGACTGCCGATCCATCCATTGGACACAGCAAAGAGCGTGACAATGGCGAAATAGAGTATGTCCGACTGGATCCACACGGCCGTCTGGCGTTGTTCAACGACGACATTGCAGCCGAGGAACAATGGAAGGAACACAGTGCGCGCAATGGAGAGCAAAAGTAAGGGCATAGGGCGCACAATGCGGAATGCAGGCCACAATGGGAAGAAGCGACCGAGCCAGTCGCCAACATTGAAAAGGACAAAGTGCGTGGCAACGAACATGTCGTCCTCGAGCCAGCGCGATGGCGGGTGTGGCGATTGCGTCGATTTGATCAAGGATGTGATGGCGGGGAAAAGCATCAGCGTCACCACGAAAACGTAGCCCACCGTGCATGTCATCACGCGCGACCGACGAATCAGCGTCCACGTGTCCAAAGTCGCGCCCGCATCGGCGTCATCGTCTTCAGTGTGGCCATTCTCGCCATTGTTACCAGATTTGACCCCTTGTCCGAGGTAAAACCGGTAAAAAGGCTGCTGCTGCAGCACCACGCGGCCAACCAAAGCGGCCGCTGTGATCACAAGCGCAGAAATAAAATACATCATGGCCGCCGTCTCTGGACTCGTGCGCGTGCTGGCCAAAGCACTTGCCAAAGACGACAATGCCACGGCAACGCCCGCAATGCCTTGCCCGCTGCAAAAAAAATAAAATATAAAAAGAATAAAATAAAATAAAAATGAGAATTAGATGGGCGTGAGAGAACCTCCTTGATTGTATCGCCCATTGTTTTTTTGTTGTTTTTGTTGTTTTTTTTTTTCTTACCTCATGACGGCCTGCAGATATTTTGGAGGAAAGCGGCTCGCTTCGGCAAACACGGCCGCTTGGAATACGCTTGTGGTGGCGCCCGTAAAAGTGAGCAAGGCGAGCACCAGCCAGAAATAATCCGAGCCCTCGCATTGGATCATGACGGTCACCGTCATGAAAGCAAACACGGCCGTGTTGAGCACAATGGGGTATCCTGCATCAAAACTGCGTGCATTGGCCTATCAGAAACACGAACAAAAGAGCGGGTGATGAGAAGCGCCTGACCCCAAGAATGGCACTTTTGCACCGAAATCTGCAATGCGACGTCGTCATTGCCCAGCGCATGCGCCAATGGCACCCAAGATGAGAAGATCATGCCTTACCGATTGCCGCCATATCAGGTACACAAACATGATGAGATTGGTCGTCGTAAAATACGTCGAAAAGTAGCTTTGGAAAGTCTCTTGGTACTCGGAGCCGGCAAATCGATGCATAAAAAACTCGGATGCCGTGATAAAGACTGAAAAATAGGGCATGAGCGCGCGTCCGTGTGCTTTGTCCACTTACCATTCCACGGGAGAAGCATTGCAATGCCATAGAGAAAGAACACCTGAAGAAAAATGCACAAAAAAAGAAAAAAAAAAACGTGAGTTTCACGTCCTGTTGTCAACGAACATAGGAAAAAAAACCATACCCAATAGACAATATGGTTGCGATCGACCACGACAGCATCTTGCGTCGTCTCCAACAAGTGTTCCGACTCTTCAGTGTCGTCTACATGCCTTTCCGAGGGGAAAGAAGCGGGTATTTTGGATTTAAGATAACGTAACATAGATCAAAAAGAATAAATAACGAGGAGGAGTCAGGGAAGAAAGAGGCACCAGATTGCCATTGTTGCGCGCATGGCCCCAAAAAGGACAAATCGACAACCCAACGGCCCAAAATTGGGCTGCTGACCCACTGGCCACTGCGCAATTGATTCATTGGCAACTCTCTCTGCATCCTCTGCCCCCAGGTCTTGCCAACCTGTGATAATAACTCCATCGCGTCGTCAAACTGCATCAATAGTACAATCAACTCTTGCCCCGTCCATCGTCATTTCTGGTTTAAACCTGTTTTTCATTCTTTTTTTTTCTGTTTTGACTGGTGTGCAGGTGCTTTGGCGTTGACTCGCCACAAAGATGAGCGAGGCATGATACCAAAATTCAAGTGTTTCAGCCCGCGGAACGAAGAAAAAGCGTTATCATGAAGAGGGGGGAAACGTGTTTACACGTTACATGGCTCATCCGAGGAAAACCCAAACACCACTCCGCGGCCACGGCTGGATTAAGCTTGAAGCAAAATCCAAAAGAATGGAAAAGATGAAATTGGGACACGAGCTCGTTTTGCTGCAAAAAAGCGTGCTGCTCTTGATTTTCGGATGACCTGGAGTGATTCACGCGCGCGACCGTGTGTACAAGTGGACGAAAATGGGGATCGGCGATTGAGTCATCAACACAATGAGCACTGGAACGGGCTATGCCCGGTGAACCGGAGTGTAGATTGCTATCTGTTTCTCTGCATCAATCAAATTCCACGATCCTGGGAAAGTAAACGAGCGGAGATCCTAATTTGACTTGACGGGGCGGCATTGATTTTAAAGCGACATGTTCCGGGTACCTGCGGATGCTCTTTCTTTTGTTTTCTTTGTTTTTATTGTCATCTCTTGTTTTTTTTTTATTCATTGGCATCATGGATTACTCCAAGTTCATCAGCAAGCACAGCAAGGCACGCAACCCATCGAGCAGTACGTCGTTGCACAAACCCTGATACCTGGATGCCGTCTCACTCACTCTCTCTCACTTTTTTTTTTTTGCCTGATCCCGCAGTCCGCAACTTGATGCCTTACATGAATCGCAAGGACATGGTAAGTTTTTCCCATTTATGGGCATAGAACTGCCGAACCCCCTCCACCCAGCGCATGCTCATGTCTCTTTGATTGCGCCTAGATTTCTCTTGGCGCGGGCCAGCCAAATCCAGAGACATTCCCCTTTGAAAGCTTCACCATGACTCTCAAGAACGGCCAAGTCATCGACATGGATCCGCAGCGCTTCCGCCAGTGCTTGTCGTATGATGCCACGGTATGTATTTTGGCATTCTTGGAACATGGCATTGCCGACTCAAAAAAAAAATGTTTTTTTTAAAAGGCTGGCTTCGCGCCTCTCGTGGATTGGCTCAAACAGCTCCAGCAGACGGAGCATCAGCCGCCCGTGCCCGTTGACCTTGCCATTGGTGCCGGCTCGCAGGATTTGCTTACAAAGGGCTTGGAGATGATGATTGTAAGCGATCAATCGCACTCGCTGAAGCGAAAACAAGCATGCTTACACGAATTTACGCTTGATTTTTGATTCGCTAGGACCCTGGCGATGCCGTGTTGGTGGAGGATCCCGTGTACACGGGTGCACTGGCCTTTTTGCACACGCAGCCATGCGACTTGGTCGGCGTGCCAACGGACAATGGCGGCCTGATTCCCGAGAAACTCGAGGAATTGCTGGCCAATTGGCCGGCATCCAACCCACATGGCAAGCAGGACCAGCCACGCCCGCGTGCCTTGTACACGACGCCCACAGGCAGCAACCCCACTGGTCTCAGCATCAGCGAAGACCGCAAACGTCAAATTTATGCCATTTGTCAAAAATTCGACATCATGATCCTTGAAGATGACGCCTATTACTATTTGCAGTTCGCGGAAACGCGCATTCCTTCGTATCTTTCCATGGACGTCGATGGCCGCGTGCTGCGATGCGATAGTATGAGCAAGATCGTGTCGTCCGGTCTTCGTCTGGGCTGGGTCACGGGCCCCAAGGAGTTGATTGAGAGAATGAACATGCACACTATGGTAGGGGATCGCCCAATGTTCAGAATGACTTCGCGAAGTTGCCTTTTTTTCTATCACGATCTCACCGATTTTTTTTTTTTTTTTGCGCGCGCGCAACATAGACCACCAATCTGCAGCCAGCTGGTCTTTCTCAATTGGTGACGTTTGAGGTGTTGAATCAATGGGGAATTGATGGATTCTTTAGCCACGTGAAGCGCGTGTCGGCGTTTTACCGCGAGAAGCGTGATCTCTTTGTTGACAGCCTCAACAAGTATATGAAAGGCAGAGCCGATTGGGAGGTGCCTACAGCAGGTATGTTTGTGTGGCTCAAGCTCCATGGCGTCACGGACTCGTACGATCTCGTGATGAACAATGCGCTCAAGAAAAAGGTTGTGGCCATCCCTGGCGATGCATTCATGCCCATGGGCAACAAAACCTCGTATATCCGTGTCTCTTTTAGCAACGTGTCCAAGGAGCAGATGGACGAGGCGCTCGTGCGGCTTGCGCAAGTGCTAGACGAGGTGCAAAGTGCTTAAATAAGGGTCGGCCGTTACTGTAAAAAGAGAACAAATAATAAAATTCTGTACTGTAAATCTGTAATATCAAATTTTTGTTTATCTGTTGTGTTCTTCCTATGATACGTACAGTACGATGCGTAAATTCTTTTCAAATTGGTGAGGGCAAAATCATTGCTTGCTGCTGCAAGGGTGCACTGTGTCTTGTTTCGGTTTGAAAAAAAATCCATCACGCATCAGCGCCTGAGAATGTGAGAAAATGCATGAAGAAGAAATCAAAACTCATTGATTTTGGTGGAATTTCAGATCATGCAAATGCGGTGGTGGTGTGTTCGTATGATACAGTACAGTACAGTGCCCGGACAAAAAAAAGTTTCGCTGTGCATAATTCTCTGCAGTGCAAGGTATCAATTAATCGCGTTAATCTCTGCTGTATTGATCAATAATGGCTCCAGTGATATGAAATTTTGCAGGAACAATGATTTAAAAGTAAAAAAGCAATTCTAAAATTATGAAATGGCTATGCCAAGCGGGTATTGAAATAGATCAAAAAAGGGATACCTGACGCGTCACGCGACGCGACGCGTACCTACGCGTATACAATGGCCTGTGGAGATGAATTGACGTTATGAACACCATCTCCAATTTTTTTGCAACGAGTGCAATGATGCCTAATTGTATTTTAAGAATCAATTCCATGTTACATGCATTGCATCGGTGCTGTGATCGAATAATGTAAAATTCATCATGTGACACGCGTCACGCGTCAGACGCGTCAAAAGTCGCGATTTCCTTCGTAACATGGTCGTAGTGCTCCTACTGGTCAACCAATCGATAACAGTCTATTCTAGTCCTTCAAATTAAATAAGTACAATGGTTTTAAGCCAACTAGGGATTAAAATTAGATAACAGAGATGGCAATTGTTATTCCATATGCAACTGACGCGTGAAGCGTGTCACATGATGATTTTACATTATTCGATCACAGCACCGATGCAATGCATGTAACATGGAATTGATTCTTAAAATACAATTAGGCATCATTGCACTCGTTGCAAAAAAATTGGAGATGGTGTTCATAACGTCAATTCATCTCCACAGGCCATTGTATACGCGTAGGTACGCGTCGCGTCGCGTGACGCGTCAGGTATCCCTTTTTTGATCTATTTCAATACCCGCTTGGCATAGCCATTTCATAATTTTAGAATTGCTTTTTTACTTTTAAATCATTGTTCCTGCAAAATTTCATATCACTGGAGCCATTATTGATCAATACAGCAGAGATTAACGCGATTAATTGATACCTTGCACTGCAGAGAATTATGCACAGCGAAACTTTTTTTTGTCCGGGCACTGTACTGTATCATACTGTACAGGATACAGTACTGTACTGTACAGTGCCCGGACAAAAAAAAGTTCGCCTCTGTCTATTGCGCTGCAGTGCCAGCACTCAGATCAATCACTTTAATCTTTTCTGTATTGATCAATAGTGACTCCAATAACATGAAATTTTGTAGGAACAATGACATAAAAGTATAAAAACGATTCTAAAATTATGAAATGGCTGTAGCAAGCGGATTTTGAAATAAACCAAAAAAGGTGTACCTGACGCGTCATGTGACGCGACGCGTATCTACGCGTATACAACGGCCTGTGGACATGAAATGATATTATGAACACCATCTCCAATTTTTTATGAGACGAGTGCAATGGTGTCTGATTGTAATCTATGGATCGATTTCATATTACATGCATCACATCGGTGGTTCGGTGCTGTGATCGATAAATGTAAAATTGTTATGTGACGCGTGCACGTGCCAGACGCGTCAAAAGTCGCGATTTCCTTTTTAACATGGTTGTAGTGCTTCTACTGGTTGATATTATCACAAAATATCGATGACAACCTATTCTAGCTCTTCAAATTAAATAATTACAATGATTTCAAGCCTGCAAAAGCTTTAAATTGGGTGTCAGAGATAAAATTGTTATTCAGACGCGCCTGACGCGCCCGCTTGACACGTGACGCGTCGCATAATAAATTTACATTTGTCGATCACAGCACCGATGTGATATATGTAATATGAAATTGATCCATAGAATACAATCAGATACCATTGCACTCGTCTCATAAAAAATTGGAGATGGTGTTCATAATGTCATTTCATGTCCACAGGCCGTTGTATACGCGTAGATACGCGTCGCGTCACATGACGCGTCAGGTACACCTTTTTTGGTTTATTTCAAAATCCGCTTGCTACAGCCATTTCATAATTTTAGAATCGTTTTTATACTTTTATGTCATTGTTCCTACAAAATTTCATGTCATTGGAGTCATTATTGATCAATACAGAAAAGATTAAAGTGATTGATCTGAGTGCTGGCACTGCAGCGCAATAGACAGAGGCGAACTTTTTTTTGTCCGGGCACTGTACTGTATGTCTTTTGGAGTACAACAGCAGTGGTCTGAAGCTCTGGACAGAATAATAATCTGACCTTCTAAGTTCTTCTGAATGACGCGCTCTGTCGCACTGTCGGTCCAATACTGTAATGCGTGCTCCAGCAGCGGTGCGTCTATGTCTCTATGATGATACAGTATCATTTACATACTGTACACTTGCACAAAAAGAGTTCAAACCGGGATTTATGTTTATGAACATATCGTATCATACTAGAAGACGAAAAAGCAAGTTTTTCAGACTTTGTCAGCTTGTTGTGCTTCCAGAAAATTTTTTACAGCATGCCTCCTGCCCGCCGACGAAAACTGCGTCACTGCATGAACAATAAGCCAGTGCGCAGGATGGCCGTGCCTGATTTTTTTTGAGCGCATAAATTCCAAAAGCACCAAATTTGGCCAATTTTGCATTTATTTCTACACTCACTTGGCTGATCGCCCCCAAAAATGGCTGCATTGGATTAAGCGCAAAATTTGCCACAAAAAAGCTTAAAACACCAAAGCGCTACGACCACTTTTGAAAAATTCAGGGGTCACATATTTCAATCTCAGAAAATGCTAAATTTGGGAAATTTCGAACTCCGAATGATCAATGCATCCCAAACAGGTAACTCCGACCATTTGCTATTGGCAGACAAAACGGCAGGTCGCCCCAAAAAAAAGTACAAAAAATGCCCAAAGAAGAGTGATGCATGATGAACGCATGCACCTGAAAAAAGTGCCTGCTTTGGTTAAAATTATTTTTCACTGTAGGCGATACAGTACAGTACTGTAGGCCATTATCGAGCAAATCGCGCCCGAAACTTGTTTCATTCGACGGAGTTTCAGCAGCCGGCCCGCAGCATGCAGCAGCTGCAAGATTTGACAGACGTCGTTTAAAGCTCTGCTGATTGTTTTTCCAGTTGTCAAGAAAATTGATTTTGGAAATTTATCGAATGATTACTTGTTGATGATGATCAAGCAAGCAACTTTGCAAGCGCGCAATAAGTTCGTCCATCATCGGGCGATCAAAGAAGCATCAAACAATACTGTACAGTGCCCTAGCAAAAAAAAGTTCAAAACTCCCTATTGCCCTCCTGCAGTGCGAGGTGTCAAGTTTATCGCTTTAATCTGTTCTGAATTATTGATCAATAATGACTCCAATGACATGAAATTTCGTAGGAACAATGGTTTAAAAGTATAAAAATGATTCTAAAATTATGAAGTGAATATAGTAAGTGGAATTTGAAATAGACTAAAAAAAGGGGTACCTGCCGCGTCACGCGACGCGACGCGTACCTACACACATAAAATGGCCTGTGGGGATGAATTGACATTATGAATCACTATCTCCAAATTTTACAAGACAAACATGTTGTTGCTTGATTATATTCTGTGAATCCATTACATGGTACATGTATCAGAGCTGAGCTGAGCTCGGCAAACGTAAAATAACCACTGTGGCGCGTCAGACGCGTCATATATAAGCCGCGATTTCCTTAATATAGTCGTTGTCCTCTAACTGGCTGACACAATCACAACTAATCAATAATATCCTGTTCCGGCCCTTCAATATTAAATAATTACGGAAATTTCAAGCCAAAAAATTGATTAAAACTAGTTGCCAGAGGTGAAAATCGCTATTCCAGACGCGTCTGGCACGTGACGCGCCACGGTGGTGTTTTTCTTTTGTCGAGCTCAGCTCAGCTCTGATACTGTACATGTACCATGTAATGGATTCACAGAATGTACTCAAGCAACAACATGTTTGTCTTGTAAAATTTGGAGATAGTGATTCATAATGTCAATTCATCCCCACAGGCCATTTTATGTGTGTAGGTACGCGTCGCGTCGCGTGACGCGTCAGGTACCCCTTTTTTGATCTATTTCAAAGTCCACTTACTATATCCACTTCATAATTTTAGAATCATTTTTATACTTTTAAACCATTGTTCCTACGAAATTTCATGTCATTGGAGTCATTATTGATCAATTCAGAACAGATTAAAGCGATAAACTTGACACCTCGCACTGCAGGGCAATAGGGAGTTTTGAACTTTTTTTTTGCTAGGGCACTGTACTGTACTACTGTATCATCATGCAGTATGAATTTTATATTGTTGTATGAATTCAGTCTAGATTCGCCACCAAGCAGCTGGTCTTGTTAATGAAATCCTGTACAGGCAAGCCAATTTTCCAATCGACGTGGCCGGAACCCAGGTACATCACGGGAGGCTGTGTGAAAAACAAAAAAAAGTGTCAATTTGGCGATCGTCATGAACGTGGGGCCGGGTTTATCTTACGTCCAATCGCATGATGCACTCGGCGAGGATGATGGGCACGTTGGATTTCATGCCAACGGCGCACACGCCGCCTGTACGGTAGCCGGTCAGCTCGTACGACACACTTTCGTCGGCCATGCGGAAATTGTAGTATTTCTTGCTGACGGCGCGGTCGTTCAGCGAGCGCGCGTAATTTAAGAGTACCTGGGTATTCACCGGCGTATCATACTATGAATGGAAACCAAAAAGAGACGCGTCAAGGGTGAGCCAGACGCGTATTTTTCATATTTTTCATTTTTGGCGACTTGCTCGTGTGACAATGCAGTAATATCTGGAGTACAGGCGATCTACATGAATGAATTAGAGTGTCAGGATGCGCTCAAGATGGATGTCAGGGGTCATACCGTCATAATTCATATGTGTACACCGCGTATTCTCCATGATCAGCGATTTGCACATGTGTGCGCGCGACGGGGCCATGACGCGCATGGATCGGCGCTGCACCTCCCAGGTATAATAATCCGGCTCGACTTCGACAAAGCGGCTGACGTGCAGCAAGCCCAGATCACGGGCGCCCTGCGCGACCTACATCAAAAATAGGGCGTGTCAACGCTCCATTTCGGCGTTAACAGAGCCATTGCGGGGCTGAATACCTGTTTGACACCCGGCGGCGCAGCTTCCAGCACACTGTGGTCACAGGTCTGCGGCCACCTGTCAAGATATTCTTGACGATAATCGATAAAGAGGCGGTTGACGCTCTCGATCATAGACTAGACAAAATAAAAAGACAAGAGGGGCATGTGAGCGACGTCGTTTAAAGTGTCGACGTGGGCATAGCAGACCTCAAAAGCCCTCTGTTGCTCGACAGGCAGATCTGCGACAGTTGTGGCCATGACAATTTGGGAAAAAAAAAAAAAGGTCGGGCGGCTCCTCATTCGTTTGGGCGACGTTGTTTTAAAAGGCAAAAGATCGCGCGCTTTTCAATCCCCCTTTTTTCTTTCGTTTTTCTTACTTTTTTGTGTCGGCTATTGCCATGTCGCTTATTGATGACTTTATAGCCTCGTCAGAAACAGACCATGGGCCCTCGGTGGTCAATCTGTTTGGCGATGCGCTTGTGCCTACCAATGGGTATCATGGATTGGACGCCATGGAACCACAGGTACACGTCTTTTTTTATTTTTTTGCGTTCTTTTCCTCGGTCTATCGCCCGCTCACGCTCCCCATTCTTCGTTTTTCTCGCTTTTTTTGTGTAGACTGGCTACGTGTCGACAGGGTTTGGCCAAGTGGAGAAGCCAATATTCTCGCTGGATTATGTGCAATTCCAGCTGCCTGCGACACTGGTGGATATGGCGGTTTCCAACAATATTCTCGTGATTGCACTCGACACGTTCCGAATTCTGCGCATTGACCTGGACAATCCGTTGGAGGTGGAAGGCAAAGCGTTTTGACTTGACATGAAATGGAGGCGATGTTGCTGATCGTCTTTTTTTTCTTCTCAAAAAATCAAAAAAAAAATAGACATTGAGATTGCGCGCAAACCCGGTGACGGTGCGATTGAGCGCCTTTTCTTTGACCCCACGGGGCGGCACCTGCTGATCACGACGGAGCATGGGGAGAATTATTATCTGTACGAAAAGTGGCGGCGCACAAAGCACCTGAGCAAGCTCAAGGGCATTGTGATCACGTCTGTTGCATGGAACAAGCAGGCGACACTTGCCGATCCATCGACCAAGGAGATCCTGTTGGGCACGAAAAAGGGCCTGATCTACGAGACGATGCTGGAGCCGACCGACGAGTTTTTTCGCCGCGAGCAGCGCTACCTGGAGCAGGTTTACTCGATCCACGAGTCCACCATGCCCATCACGGGCCTGCACTTTGAGCAATTCCCCGTCCACACGCGCAAATACTTTGTTCTCGCCACCACGCCTACACGCATCTACCAATTCGTCGGCTTCATCGCCAATGGCGGCGGCAGCGGCGGCTCACGGTCGCCCGTCATCGGCTATGCCAGCCCCTCCACCAATGCCAATGACAATGATGACCAGCAGCGCAACACGCCAACGTCTACTGACCGCGCCATCTTTGAGGGCCTCTTTTCCAAATACGACGTCAATCCAGGTACGCGAAAAAAAAAGGAAAAAAAAACGCGTCAATCGCTCATTTTTTTTATGATTTTGGCAGGCTTTCAAGAGCTTCCTGGCGAATTGCCACATAGCCAGGTGCATTTCTTTAGCAAATTCCACGAGCTGCAGCAGCAGGGCGTCGCACAGGTGTTTGCATGGCTGACGGGCCCGGGCATTTATCGCGGCGACCTGGTCTTTGGCTCGCAAAACGTGGGCGACAGCGTCATTGACAATGTCCAGCTCCTGCCGTAGGTGCCCCTCGTTGCCATTGGGATGCGCGACACTCATCGTCGCCCTGATTTTTTTTTCCAGGTACCCGACCATGGCCGCCGACGATGACGCGCAACAAATCGACACAGACTACCCCCTGGCCGTCACATTGACCGAGTTCCACTATATTCTATTGTACAAGGATCGCGTGCGCGCCATCTGTCAGCTCAACGACCAGATTGTCTATGAGGAAATGATTCCCATGGTAAAAAAAAATTTTTTTTTGAAAAAAAATGAGAAAAAATAGGCAATTGGGCTTGATTTCTTACTTTTTTTTTTTTCTTCAGAGCCACGGCGAGCACGTGCTTGGCTTGACGGTGGACGACATCAAAAAGACGTTTTGGGTGTACACGTCTCAGTCGATGTACGAGCTTGTGATCAACAACGAGGAGCGCGACGTATGGCAGCTGTACTTGGAAAAGAGCCAATACAACATGGCGCTGCAGTATTGCAAGGATGCGGCGCAAAAGGACAAAGTGTACACGGCGCAGGCCAAGGATTACTTCGAGCAAAAGCGGTACCAGATGAGTGCGCAATTCTTTGCAGAGAGCACCGTGCCATTTGAGCATGTTGCGCTGCAATTCATCGAGCAAGACGAAATGGACGCGCTGCGCGTCTACCTCAGCCACAAGCTCGACCACCTGCAAAAGAAGGACCGCACGCAAAAGACGATGCTGGCCACCTGGCTTGTCGAGCTCTATTTGTCGAAATTGGACGCCCTGGACAATTGTGAGGATGCCGACACGCCCGTTTCCAATGACATGACCATTACCTCGCCCACGACGCCCCACAGTGGCCAATACCCAAGCTATGCGGACCAGCGCAGCGACGTCAATGATGAATTTTGTGCGTTTTTGGATTCGTACCACGCGCATCTGCACGCACCCACCACCTACCACCTCATGTCCAATCACGGCCGCTCCAGCACCATGCTCTACTTTGCCGCACTCATCAACGACCATGAACGCATCATTCATCATTGGATGACCGAGAAACAATGGAAAACAGCGCTAGAGGTCCTCAGCAAACAGGTAAAACAAGCAAGAAAAAAAATTAAATGTAAAAGAACGTCCCTGATGCGATCTTGTCCATTATTGTAGAACAACAACGAACTTTTCTACCGGTTCTCGCCGGTCCTGATGGAAAATGAGCCGTATGAGACGGTCAATGTGTGGATGCGCCAAACGACCTTGAATCCTCGCCGATTGATACCAGCATTGCTCAACTATGACGATACCAAGCATCCGACTCTCCAGGTGCGCGCCTCGTTTGTCAACTTTTGGACGCGTCACTGACTTTTTTTTTTGCGTTTCTTCCTCTTTTTTTTTTTTTCATAGAATCAAGCGATCCGCTACTTGTCCTTTGTAGTGACGAAGCTTGGGAGCACGGATGCGGCCATCCACAACTTTTTGCTCACCCTGTATGCGACACAGCCCACCGACGACGAGTCGGCGCTATTAGCATATCTGAAAAACGAGGTAAAACGACGCATTTCCCCCCTTGAAATGCACACGCTTAGCCTTGCTTTTTTGTTATTTCCAGGGACGCGACATGCATTACAACCTGGATTATGCATTGCGACTGTGCAACCAGCACGGGCGCACACAGAGCTGCGTGCACATTTACGGCCAAATGGGGCTGTACGAGGAAGCGGTGCATCTGGCGCTGCAGGTAGGCAAAATCTCGCAAGCAATTGGGGGCCCATGGCGAGGCTACAAGAGCACGAGTCTTACCTTTTTCTTTATCATGGTCTAGAATCACGATGTGGAGCTCGCATGCATCAATGCAGACAAACCCGAGGACGATGATGATTTGCGCAAGAAGCTCTGGCTGACCATTGCTGAGCAGGTTGTGCAGGACTCAAAGGACATCAAATCGTACGTGTTGCATCGCGGTCAATGGCTGCCGACGCGTGAAATCTCACCTTTTTTCATTTGTTTTATTATTAGGACGATGCGATTTCTGTCTGAGAGCCAGCTGCTGCACATTGACGACATTCTGCCCTTCTTCTCAGACTTCAAGGTGATCAATGACTTTAAGCAGGATATTTGCACCGCGCTCGAAAATTACAACCACGAGATTGAGGAGCTAAAGACTGAAATGGAAGATGCTACCAAGAACGCAGACAATATCCGCTTCGACATCCGTGATCTCAAGAGCAGGTAAAAAGAAAAACCAAGGCAATGGAGAGCGACGTTGGCGATTAATTCATAACAACGTCTCAAATCACAGATTTGGCCTTGTCAACCCTGCCGAGCGATGCTACGTGTGCCAGCAGCCTCTGTTTGCCAGCACATTCTATCTATTCCCATGTCAACACGCTTTCCATGCCGATTGCATGATCCAAAAAGTAACGAAAAAAGAAGAAAAAAAGCAATTGGCGATGCACGGGCTCGTCTCATTTCTTTTTTTCTCCAGATGACACCTTACTTGCCTCCGCGCACACTCCGCCGTCTGGGCAAATTGCAAGATCTGCTTGCGGGCAAAAAGAAGAGTGTGTCGCCTCCACCAGCTGTGTCATCCGCGATGCTTCCCAACAATTGGATCCATGCCGCGACGGGCAATCTATTTACAAGCGATACCGCCTCCGAGGTCGTGCACGAGGACAATCGCGAGCAATGGCAGGAGGAATTGGACGACATTGTGGCTGGCGAGTGCGTGCTTTGCGGCGATGTCATGATCAAATCGGTCGATCAGCCTTTTGTGTCTGATGAAGAAGTCGAAGTCATGCACGATTGGGCCGTGTGATCAAGACGTCGACGTGCCATCCGTCGTGCGACTACTCTATTTCTTAGTTTTGATGTATTTTTACCCATTTTACCTCGATTTGAAAAATGAAAAACAGCGAAAAAAAAAGGATCACCCACAAGTTGCCCTAATTGAATTGGCGCACAAACCCGGGAACCCCAGCCATGCTACTGCTTTTTTTTTTTTCTTTGGACCGAATCGACTACTGTGCGGCAGTTGATTCGAAAACTTGGTAGTGTTACTCGCCCAGTTTGTATTTTTTCAATAGCTGTGACAATGAGTGTCTAATCAAGTTGATAATGATTTGGCTGTCTTAGCGCCCAATGCCTCTTTCATCCCCCATTGAAAGCAGGAGGGCCGGTGATTCATAAATTGCCTCGTGATTTCTTGAAAACAAAATGAAAAAGAAAACAATGGTTTGAGCAGGGGGAAAGAGAGTGAGAAACCCTAAAACATAAGCAAAAGGAGAGGGGGTCGTGCACGAATCACAAGCATGCAGCATCAGACCATCTTTTTTTCTCATCTTTGGATGAGCTGCCTGCATATTGATGCTCATTGTCTCGTGAAAAAGGGAAACATTGGGGCTGTGCCCCCTCCCTCCTCCTTGCCTGTCTTGCTCCTTGTCTCCTTTACTCGGAAAGTAAAGTGATGAATGTTCGTAGGGGTGGGAAACACGGGATTGGGCACGTCTGGCGCGCACTTTTAGGATGACAGCTGTGTTTTTCACTATCGAAACAATTCACGTTGTTCAGGGGGCGCGTCATTCAGTGCCAGATCAATGGCGCGTGTCGCGCGCGTTCCACGCACGCCAAAGAAACAAAAAAAAAAAAAACACATACACACGAAAAAAGGGCATTGCAAAGCAACCAACCTCCTTTTTTTCCAATGGACCTGAGCTTGCATAGCTGGCTTTTTTTTTTTTGCTCTCTTTTATTTTTCCTAGGGCAACAAAAGAGCAACAACATCAAACGCACGCAGCGCAATTGGACAAAAAAAGGAGACACAATGGCTGTCCATTTGGATTTTCCCATGATTTCAGGCGCACCTGTGGTTTCCGGCAGGCAGCCGTGGACATTGATCCTGCCGTCGTCCATCCCCCCTGACACGGATGACTATGTGCATTATCCGCTGTGGGGAGACGATAGTCTTGATCGCCATCGCGGCTTGGTGTGCTACATGATGCAAAAACCCCGTCTTTCATGGCATTGCGTCCCGGATCGCCTTGCAACCTTCAAACAAGACACATCTTGGCTCCATTGGCTTGCCGACGCGTGGCAGCGCTATGTATTTCGTCGACGCTACGTGTACCCAAGCATGAATGACCTGATTAGCCAAAACTAGCCACAAAAACGCCGGCGATTTTTTTTTTTTTTTTTTTTTTTTTTTTTTTTGCGCGCGCGGCACAGTAAACACCTTGTCATCTTTTTCGTATGGGTCCAATTCCCCCGAGGAACCCTCTTCTCCGTTCCAAATGGTCTCCTGGGCTCCCCTCCCCCCACTTTCTCCCTTCCATCTTGCGTGTCAGGCGTCCAATTCAAAGGTATTTGCTCTCCATTGGTCTTCCTTACTTGTCAGGGCAGGCCATGGAGCCGTTTACCTTTTCATATTCACCAATAAATGATACCCTTTAAGCCATGATGTCCGTGTTTTCGTCGTCATTCATGCGTTTTAAAAAAAAATTGGCCGATGGGGCAGCCGAGATCGATGTAGGCGCGCCCTTTTGGTGTTCTTGGATCAGCGACTGACCAAATTTGGCACGGCTGTGCACTCGCGGGCATGATCACACATACACACACACACATACACAACCCCCTTGAATCTTTGCGTCCTGCAGCCAAGAAAAAGGAGCATTTTGATCCCCCCATCCCTCATCCGCTTCACATTTAAGCTTTTGAAAAGAGTGGATAGTCCTCTTGTCCACCTTTTTCTTTTTCTTTTCCTCTCCATTTTGGCCTCTCAATTCCTTGATTGTTTTGTTTTGTTTTTTTGCTTTTTTACGTATTTCCCCCTTCAAATTGATTTGTTTTGCTGTCTGCAACTCCCATTGAAATAGTATGGCCTTCCTTTCACAGACTTGGTTCAAGCTCACTCGGCAATTAAAACGCAAGAGGTCGTTCCAATCGCAGGACAGCGGCCACAGCAGCCATCGTCATGGTCATCACCACCATCATCACAAGGTTGTGCGCTTCCAGGGCGTGGACGCAGTCTATTACACACACAGCTCGCTGGAGTACGATCGTACGCCAACGGCAGAGGCCACGGAGACAGACATTGAAGATGACGATGAAGAGGAAGAGGATGGTGACGACGACGACGCGCTTCACGCGTCAATGCTCAGTACGCAGATGACCAAGATCATTGCACAGCCCAAGATTGAAATCCCCTTTTTGCCAACGCATGAGATGCTGCCGTGCCTCGATGACGAGTGGCTCGCGGTCGATTCGTCCGTTTGGCGCGAAATCGTCGCGTCTTCGTCCTAAAACAAGGCCCGACGCGTCATTTTTTATTTGCACCCTTTTTTTTTTTCTTTGTTGCCCTGGCCCGCTCCTGGGATCCGTCTTGGCAAGCAATCAATATGGTCACACCCCTCGCTTTCTGTCCCTCCTCTCTCATACCCCTCTCCGCTCTCATCACAAATCACGCAGCACCACTCCAAACACGCATGATGCAGCCTTCAAATTCAAACTCATCGCCATTTTTGGCCAACTTTTTTTTTTTATGCAGCTGCATTCACGCCCGCGCCTTCACGCCCCCCCCCTCCACTCTTTGTACGCAGACACGCAGACATCGACCCACTTTTTTTCTTTATATTTGTTTATATGATGATGATACCATTTCTTTTTATCTCGCTTTTCAGAACAGCTGCATCCTTTGTATTTTTAGAATTTTTTTTACCATGGTTGAACCTGTTCCTTTTTTTTCTCTCTCCTTAATTTTTGATTTAATTAAACCGCTCGTCGTCTTGGCAAAAAGGCGTGAAAACCTGATCAAGGTGCATTGAAGACACCCAGCGAGTGCTTTTGTCTAATGTGTTTCAGGGACACGCGCCTCCTCTCACATTTGCTCCTGGCGTTGTTCTTACCAAGCAAGCCATGTCTCCGTGTCACCTCGGCCCCTGGCCCCCTTTTTTTCGTCGTTTTTGGCTATTTTATGGAGTGGTGTCTCCCAGGTCGCGGGTGAATGTCCTCCGTATCCGTGACGTTAGATGCCTCAATGACGTGTCTAATAGCTAGGACCATCAGCGGCACAAGATCTTAGATCAAATGCATTGCTAAAGCACCAAAAAAAAAGAAAAAAAAAAAAAAGAAGAAGAATGGGCTACATTATGAATACCATCCTTGCACGCCATTTGCCTGGCCGCGTTCCTCGGCGTCTTGGCGATCCTTGAAAGCCGTTGGCGCGCATGCCCCCTTTCAAAAACGCTGCACGTGTGCCATTTGGCCAAAACAAGGCGTGCGGGCACCCGTGCATCGTGAAAAAAAAGAAAAAGCGAACAAAGGAATGCTTCAATTTTTACTCGATCATATGATTAGGCAAATAGGGACAAATGTACAATGGGGAAAAAGATATCAAGGGAGAGGAAGGGGCGAGTTCGGAGACAAAGGGGGATGATTTTGGCGAGGGAATCTTTTTTTTTTTTTTTTTTTTTTTTTTTTTTTTTTTTTTGTCATGGATCTTCAGGGGCACGCTGTTGGCGCAGGCGGTCTACTTCGCGTTTGAGGGTCTCGTTTTCCTTGATCAGCCTTTCCTTATCACGGTGAGCGAGGGCCAGCTGGTGCTGAAGGCTGTCAATGGTCGTCGTGGATGGCTCAGAAGACACGGAGACAGCACGGCTGCGTGTGCCTGGGGTTGAAGAGGCTGACGACGGTGGCCATTGAACTTGGACGCTGGTCATCAGGTCCTGGACGAGCGCTTTTTGCGCGTCGGTCTGCTTGAGCAGCGTGTCCAATTGATGGTACAAGGTGGTCATGTCCATGGGCGAGCGGGAAGACGCCTGTTGTGACGCGGTGACGGGCGGCGGCGCGTGCAAGATGGGCTGCGTGTTGTTGTTAGCATTGACGGTGCTGTTGTTGCTGCTGCTGCTATTGTCGACCGTCAATTCAAAGCGGCCAACCTTGCGCGAGTCTTCTTTGAGCACCACGGCCGTCGTGCCAGCGCCAGACCCGCTGCTGCTGTTGCTGCCTGTGCTGTAATTACTGCCGGTCGTGCTGTCGTGGTTCGGATGCAGCTTTTCGATAATGGAGAACCGGCTGCCGCGGTGATGTTGCGCATTAAAATGCACCGGCTGCGGCGATTGCGATGCAGGATGTGGTGAATGTCCTTGAAACGACGTCAACGATGTGTGCGACCCCTCGCGCGACAGGTTGGTCATTGGCGACGGCTCCAGAGGCGAGTGTTGGATTTCAAATCGTGATTTTCGCTCTTTTTGAAGGAAAAAAAAGTCAGTCCAAGATCGCCCCTTTGTGCGTCCCCACCGCATCCATTGTGGCATGATGGGGCCGATGAAAGGACGCGTCGCACAGCGTTTTTTTCTTGAATTTTTTTTAATTTTTTTTTAATTTTTTTTTTTTTTTTTTTTTTTACCTGGTACGAGGTTGTCTGAGCTTGCGACACGTAAGAGCGCGGCTGGCGACGTGTCGACGTGGAAAGCGACGTGTTTTGCAGGAATTGGCGTGGCGGACAGGATGGATTCTGGCTTGACGAGCTGATCTTGGCTGCTGACCGAGAATCGCTGCATTCGCTTTGTCGATGCTGGCGAAATGCCAAGCGCGGCAAGGTCCTCTGGCTTTGGCGCGGTGTCATCGGCGATGGCCGCAGGTGGGGTCGTATCGGTGTCGCCCTCGGCAATGATAAATCGCGATTTCTTCACAGGGACGGGCGTGGCGACCAAAGCGGGGCCGAGAGTAGGTGACATGGACGAATTGGACGATGATGACGATGCGGGCGGCGTTGTCGCGCGCTCTGCCTGACCGTGCACCACACGCGCATCGCTAAACGTGATGTGACGTTTACTGGGCGGCGCCGGCGCCGATGTCATGGGCACGGGCGACGACGTCGTCGGCACCGCAGCAGCATCGTCATCGTCAAAGTCCCATTGTGCACTGTTTTCCACAGATATCCGCTTTTCGGGCACGCGTTTATGCGGTCGCTGGTCCAATGGCGGCACGTGAAGCAAAATGGACTTGCAAAGGTATTCTTTCTTGCGGGCCTGCTTGAAAAACGGGTGCTGCAGTAGCTTGCTTGCCGACGGTCTGAAACAAAAAAAAAAAAGGAATTGAGCGCTCAATGGATAAAAAAAAAGAACAAGAAAAACATACCTGTTCTCGGGTTTCTTTTGCAAACACGCGTCAATCATGTCTTGAAAAGTCTTTGAATATCTGTGCTTTGTATGCTCGCGATCCAGCGTGGGCGGCGCGTTTGAAAGAGTCAGTTTTAGCACCTGTGTTACAATAAACAAATGAGTCGAAATGCTCTGTTTTTGCTCTTGTGTTGTGTTTTTACCTTTAATGGCGAGTATTTTGCAAATGGCGCATGGCCCGTGGCCAGCTCAATGGCCGTGATGCCAAAGCTCCAAATGTCGGCCTTGAAATCGTAGCCTGTCTCTTGCTCCATGACTTCTGGCGCCATCCAGCAGGGCTAAAAAGGAGGGAAAAATGAGATAAACACGTTTTCCCCCTTGGTTTTGTGCTTTTTTCATGTTGCATACCGTGCCGACAAAGGTCTTTCTGACCTCGCTGTTCTCTGTGAGGGAGCTCGAGACGCCAAAGTCGGCGAGCAAGACCGTGCCTTGATCGTCCATCAGCAAATTGCCGGCTTTGACGTCACGATGGATGTGTCCGTTCTTGTGCAAGTACACGAGACCCTCGAGCGCCTGCTTCAGAATGGTAGCAATAGAAATCTCCTCAAAGCCTTCTTGGAAGCTCGTCTTCATGATGTCCAGACACGAACCTATCATAAAAAAAATGGCATGAGAAATCACTCAACAAGATTCATCTCACGCAAACGCGGGCTCTTGGTGGCACAAGGAGGCTATTTTTCTTTTTTTTCTTTCTGGCCGCTTACCAAAGTTGAGATAGGGTGTGATGATATATAGCTTTGAGCCGTGGACGAAGGAACCGTAAACTTTGAGCACATTTGTATGCTTGGAAAGCGCCATGAGAGCTGTTTCGCGCTGTGAATTGTAAAAAAAAAAGAAGGTAAAACTTTGCTCTTTGTCCTCGACCCCTCTTTTTTTTCATGACGCGACGCGTCCAATGGTCTGATTATTTTTTTTTACCCTCAGCTCGTCGATTTGATTGCGTTCAAACATGTCTAGATCAATCATTTTTAGAGCCACTTGCTTGTTGAGAGGACGATAGATGGCTTGGTAAACAACAGCTGACGAGCCGTAGCCTGCGCATCGAAAAAAAGGGTGGTGGGGCGGTCGTTAGCTTTGCATGATCGTAAAATCCCCTTTTTTTGCCTTTTTACTCACCAATCGGTTCCCGGATGTCGAAATCGTCGTATTTGTTGGCCCAATTGGAATCCGAAAGGGCTACGGATGATAGGTTGGCGTGTGTGTGGAAGGGGGTTGTGTCCGCGGGGTGGTAGGCGCCGTCCGAGGGCACGAGCGTGAGCAATTTGGAGTGTAAGGCATCGGATAAGCTTGGCGAGCGGCGGCTGACCTGTGTCGAGTGCCTCCTATTGGGCGTGGTTGATGACGACGGCGGCGACGGCGACGTGTTGGCCAAGGACCGCATAAAGCTGCCGGCACGCGAGCGCGACGACGACGGAGGCGACGAAGACACACCAAACTCAAGAGAGGGCTGTGTTGTTGGCGTCGATGAGGGTTTTACGAGCGATGCAGGGTGCGTCATGATACGTATTCCAGGTAGACGACAGATACAAAGGGCCAATATACATTCGCAGGGGGGAAGAAACAAACAAAAAAAAGATAAAGCAAAAAAATAGTCAAAAAGCAAGGGAAAGTGGAAAAGAGAGTGAGAGGAAAAGAAAAAAAAGAGGCACCTCCAAAAAGAGCGCTCCAGCGTGACACACTGCCGCGCCGCGCCCTTTTTCCCTTTTGATTTCCCCCCCTTTTGCCGCTTTTTTTTGTTCCCCCATCTTAATGGCTCATTTTCTTTTACTTTTTTTATTCTTTATTTTCTTGTTATTATGATCCTTCAATGAATGGGCACTCATCCAGCAGACAAAGGGTGCGTTGATCCCTTGGCATCATAGTGAAGAAAAGAAAAAATCACTCATTTGGCTGAACCTTTTTTTCCAAGCACATGTGTCGTATCCCCCGGGCTCACAAACAATGACCTCATCGACCCGTCCATCAATTTTTTGAGCAACCTTCTTTTTTCGTGATTGCGTTCCCGCACCATTCACGTTGCCAAATCCAAATTGGCTATTTTTTTTAAAAAAAAACAGATGATCAGCATTGCTCACCTTCGGCTTCCTTTTCGTTCAATTGCCACGCAGAAAAAAAAAGGGCACATGACTCAATCACCTGTCCTTTGCCGCGGGTCATCCCCGCCTTTTTTTCTTCTTTTTTGTGGTCCCTGGCGAAACAAGACCCCCTTTTTTGAGCATTCAATTGATTGGCTGCGCCAGGTGAAGCGGAGATGCGCAGCACAAAAGTCCGATCCGAGCGTGCAATAAAGGGCCCCGGCCACAACGACGGCCAAAAAAAATTCTTCTTCTCTTCCTCTTTCCCTCAATTCTTTGATCAATCTTAAAAATGGCTGTAAGTAGCTCCTCTGACAAGAGAGCAATCATGATGGACGGATGCATGCTTCAATGGATGTATCCTCCCTTGACACGGATGGATGGATGCAAGCAGTGGATGGATGGATGGATGGATGGATGGATGGATGAACTCATCTGCTTTTTTTTTTTAGCGCGGTCCCAAGAAGCACATGAAGCGCCTTAGCGCCCCCAAGCACTGGATGCTCGACAAGCTTTTGGGTAAGTGGCTGGATGCCTCAATTCCCCGTGGTGTCCTTTCCCTCATTGTCAATTGGAAAAAGCAAAACCCTCTTCTCGTCATGATGAAACAAAAAAAATTATGTCAAGCTCAACAATCCGAGTATATTGGTGACGATTATTTTTTTACAAACGCCTCTGAACTTTTTTGCTTTTTCCATTGACAATGGGCATGAGAGGCACCATGGGCTTGACAAGCCTCTCATTGCAGCTCGTTTTTGGAGCGATTTGATTGCTGATTTGCTTTCCCCCCCCTCTTTTTCCAGGCATTTATGCTCCCAAGCCCAGCTCTGGCCCCCACAGCACCCGTGAGTGCTTGCCCTTGATCATCTTTTTGCGCAACCGCCTCAAGTACGCGCTCAATGGCCGTGAGGTGACGTCGATCCTTATGCAGCGTCTTGTCAAGGTCGACAACAAGGTCCGCACCGACTCCACCTTCCCTGCTGGTTTCATGGGTAAGGTCAATTGGATCCGTGTGCGAGAGAGGAGAGCGGGAGTGGGCGCTTTTTTGTTATTTTTTTTGTAGCCTTGGCTACATTTTGGCATATGATTTTGGCAATTGGAACTGATTAGCGAGAGCTTTGACGAATCCCGGATGCTTTTGTTTGTCTCTGCCTGGTTCTTTCTTCAATCAGATGTTATTTCTATTGAAAAGACCGGCGAGAACTTCCGTCTCGTCTATGACACGAAAGGTCGCTTCGCTATTCACCGTATCACCGACGAGGAAGCCAAGTACAAATTGTGCAAGGTGAAGAAGGTGTTGGTCGGTGCCAAAGGAATTCCCTATGTCACCACCCATGACGGTCGCACCATGCGTTACCCGGATCCTTTGATCCAGGTCAATGACTCCGTGCGTTTCGACCTGGAAAACAACAAGATCCTCGATTTTGTCAAGTTTGATGTAGGAAACCTGGTTATGATCACTGGTGGCCGTAACATTGGCCGTGTTGGTACCATTGTCCACCGCGAGCGCCACGTTGGTGGCTTCGAGATTGTCCACGTCAAGGACTCGCTCGACCGCACCTTCGCCACTCGCATCTCCAACGTCTTTGTCATTGGCGAGTCCAACAAGCCCTACATTTCGCTTCCCAAGGGCAAGGGTATCAAGCTCACCATTGCCGAGGAGCGCGACCAGCGCCGCAACAAGGCCAACTAAAGCCTATTGTATCCCCCATTTTTTTTTTCTGAAAAATAATAAATTCGCGGCCTCGTCGCCGCATCATCGTGTTGTACATAGTCAAGAATCATTGCTTTTCACGTTCTGCCATCGCATTGGAACTCGAAAAAAAAAGAAAGGGGGAATCGTCGCGTCGTGATGTGTGCTTAATTCTTGTTTTAGGAAGCCAGGCGTTCGGATGGATCCTTTTTTTACGATTTGAAGGCAGGTCCCGCCACAATAGTCGCAGGCTTATTTTACTTGGTGCAAAAAGACCATGAATGCCGGATGGCTGCTGACAAGTGTGTGAACGACACGTTTTCACATTTTTTTTTTTTACTTTTTTTTCTCGTTTTGCCTTGTTTGGCAGGGTCCAAAGGTTGAGCAAGTGTGAGCGCGCGGCATTGGCATTTTGCGAGCTTCCAAACTTTGAGAAGGGCGTCAGTGAGTCCATGTAATCGCAATTCAATCAACACAAAAATAAAAATACATGTAACGTGCGGGTTTTGTAAGGCACGCTGGACCGAGTGTGACTCTGACAGCCTTTCCATCGCTTTGTATCGAAATAGGGTTGCGAAGACACGTGAAGTGAACCCTGATTCGCTGCTGTAAATGTTGTTTTGATGCATCTGTACAGCTTTTATCATGTAATTGCAGGGCGAATCGCGGCCACATCGTATGATATCATAAAAGATAAGCCATGAAATATCAAAGTCGTGGTCTTTACCCGTGATGCAAACGTGATTTACCGCGAAAAAAACGAAAAACGCGTAAAATTATTTTGGCTCTGCTTTTTCACTAGCGAACACGAAATTTCGAGATTTCTCAAGACTGAGCAATCCGAATTGCGAAATAATTTGGAACCATCGTATTTTAGAGCCGATTATCCACTGGTCTAAATTTGGTGCCATATGGTCAGGTGCATCGGGCGAAACGCGTAAAATGTTATTTTGGCGCTGTGTTCTCTCTAGCAAACACGAATCTCCAGATTTTTTGAGACTGAGTGATCCGATTCGCGAAAAAAGTTAACCCCGTTGGAGAATTGGGTTTACTATCAACTGGTCCGCATTTGGAACCAAATGAGCAAGTTTTTGAGGACGCGCCAGTTTCGTAGGCGTAAAGGGGGTAAGATCAGCAGCATTTGGTCTCGTACTGCGGCAAAGGCTGAGGGCCCCGACAAGGTGAGCCACCTCAAATGAATCAGCGGCCAAACGCGGTAAAAGCGCTTGTGATTTGGAAATATCGCATCAAGTTCTCGGCGAGTTAGCCTTCAGTGATTGTTTTGACCCTGATTTAGCCCTGAATTTACGAAATATGCATTTTCAAAGGACTGAGTGATCCGATCTCTGGAAAAACTTGGAATCATAAAAGTTTTGGGACGAGTATCCATTGGTCTGAGTTTGGCGCCAAACGGTGAGGCTCATGGGGAGAAACGCGTAAATTATTGTTTGACGCTGTGTTTTCACTAGCAAAAACGAATCTCGATATTTTTTGAGACCGAGTGATCCGATTCGCGAAAATCATTAACACCATTGGAGAATCGAGTTTACCATCAACTGGTCCAAATTTGGAGCCAAACGAGCAAGTTTCTGAAGGAGCGCCAGTTTCGTAGGCGTGAAGGGATAAGATCAGAAGCATTTGGTCTTGTCCAGCGGCAACGGCTGATGGCCCCGACACGTGAGCCACCTCAAATGAATCAGCGGCCAAACGCGGTAAAAGCGCTTGTGATTTGGAGACATCGCATCGAGTTCTCGGCGAGTTGGCCTTCTGGGATCGTTTTGACCCTGATTTAGCCCTGAATTTACGAAATATGCTTTTTCTCAGGACTGAGTTATCCGTTTTGCGAAAAAAACTTGGAATCACCAAAGTTTTGGCTTGAGTATCAACTGGCCTAAATTTGAATCCATGTGGTAAGGCACACCGGGAGAAACGCGTAAATTAGTGTTTTGCACTGTGTTTTCACTAGCAAACACAAATCTCGACCTTTCTCGCGACTGCGTGATCCGATTCGCGAAAAAACTTAACAGCACTGAAGAATTGGGTCTACCATCAACTGATCCGCATTTGGAACCAAATGAGCAAGTTTCTGAGGACGCGCCAGTTTCGTAGGCGTAAAGGGGGTAAGATCAGAAGCATTTGGTCTCGTACTGCGGCAACGGGTGAGCGCCCCGACACGTGAGCTACCTCAAATGAATCAGCGGCCAAACGCGGTAAAAGTGCTTGTGATTTGGAGACATCGCTTCGAGTTCTCGACGAGTTAGCATTTAAGGATCGTTTTGATCCTGATTTGACTCTGAATTTATGAAAAGTGCATTTTCTCAGGACTGAGTGACTCGATCACTGAGAAAACTTGACATCGTCGGTTTTTTGTATTCAGCATCCTCCAGCTCAAATATAGGAATCGATGAACAAGAATCCGAGCACGCGCCCAGCAAAAGGGGGTAAGGGTTTGTCCTTTCTGGTGAGCGTACGAGACAACGGCTCGGCGTATTGACGTGCGAGTCATCGCAAATGAGTCAGTGGCCAAACGCGGCAAGAGCGCTTGTGATTTGGAGAAATTGATGTGTTGAGATCTCAGCTTGGTATGCAATGACTCTAAGAGAACTAATATTTTTTATTTTAGTTTGGCAGACATGATGCTGGTTCGATTCTGCCTGCCTGTCCATATTCACATACTCGAGCCTCGACAAGAGTGAAAAAAAATCGATCAGCATCTCAGCAAGTGCCCGAGAAAATGTACTACAAAAGCACGATTTTCATCCTATTTGGATTTTGCACACTGATAAAGCGTTTAATCCGTCCGTGTTTTAATCTCGGTGAACAAAAACTGACGTGTGCTATTATTATACAGCAGAGAAACGTAGCCAAGAGGATTGCGTTGTCATTGTCTCTCGATGCCTATATAAAAAGAGGTGTGCTAATTTCCAGTGATTTTCCAATGTGCTCGTTTGATCAATTGTACAAGTGGGGTCTGCTTCGGCATTTTTGACACGCTTTTGAAATCAAATGTGTTTTCGGCGCGTGATACAGCGCGTCAAATGTCGCGTGACACGCGCCTGTTCCTAATCAAATCCATGCACCTAGTGTCTCTCTTTCCAAGTCGACGCGTTGGTGCGGTTCTGTGAACGCGTTTTCCTGATTGTATTCTTCTAGAAAGAAAAATTGAAAATCACGCATTGTTCGTCAACAGCCAGAATGATCATCTTCTTTTTTGCATTTTCCGTCGATTCGCTATGCGGCTTTCCCTAGTGTGCAAGTTTGACCTTTTTCTGTAGACCTGCGTTTTTAATTTTGGCTTTGGAGGCTCGTCACAGCAGAAAAATCTGCGTGGGGTGCGCCGCGATGAGTCTACAAGCTGTCGCCACTTTTTGCCCTGGTTGGCCTTTCACGACCAGATGCGTAGGTGGTGGTATGCTGCCCTGCCTTGATAAGTTTCCATAGTGGTGACATCCAAATTTTGCTATTTTTTTGGATTTTGCGTCCACATCGCCCAAGTGGTCTGCAGCAATTGCAGCGCATCTCGTTTGGGTATATAGCTCTGCTGCCGAGCCTTTGTTTGAGACTTTGCACGCGGCAGTGCGACGTGCCAATGGCTCGATTTATGCGTTTAAAGTTTTGAATGCCTAAAAATCAGCCAGTCAGGCGCGACCTGGTGACACGGGCGCACTTTTTTTTGATAGGTGTGACGGCCTGAGCCGGCGCTTGGAAATAGTCCGGGCCAGCCCCATCTTTTTCCTCAAAACAAAAATAGAGGGCGATTTTCATTCCACTTTTTTTTCTCTTTCTTTTTCTTTACCCACTCCCCACTCTTTTGTTGCCCCTTTTCCCTCCCCTCCCCACTCTTCTTACCCCAAGGAAAAAATGGCGTCCACTGCTTTGGGTTTGCAATTCGCCAAGCGTGCTCTGAGTAAGTGTCGTCTCGTTTTTTTCGCCTTTTTCGTCATATCTTGCCCTTTTGCTCGCCGTCATGACGGTTCTAATCTGTTTTTCTGCTTTTTGTGTTCCACCCGTTAGGTGTCCAAGGCAAGCAGCTTATGGCTCTTCCCCAGCGAGCCATGTCCACCGAGGCTGTTCGCCACATTGACGATATCAAGGATATTACCGTCAAGCCTAACAACAGCGCCGGTAAGCCCACTTGCTACCCTCCGACGTCAATTCGCCATTTTCAGCTTGTTTCCATCGTCAAACCACGAATTGAACGCATTTGCTCACCCGATTTTCGTCTTTTTCGTACATTTTGCAGAATACGTCCTGTCGACCGTCGATCGTGTTGTCAGCTGGGCGCGTGAGGGTTCGATTTGGCCCATGACGTTCGGTCTTGCGTGCTGTGCCGTCGTATGTTGCCATTGGAAGAGGGCATTGGGCGCGAAATGGGGCGAAATGGAGACACTCACGCTCGTATTTTGATTAACCAGGAAATGATGCATTGTTCGACGCCTCGCTACGATCAAGATCGTATTGGTATTGTTTTCCGTGCGTCGCCCCGTCAATCCGACGTGATGATTGTTGCCGGTACGCTGACGAACAAGATGGCGCCTGCGCTGCGCAAGGTGTATGACCAGATGCCTGAACCTCGCTGGGTGATTTCCATGGGTAGCTGTGCCAACGGCGGTGGCTACTATCACTATTCGTACTCGGTGGTTCGCGGCTGCGATCGCATTGTCCCCGTCGACATTTACGTCCCCGGCTGCCCGCCCACCGCCGAGGCCCTCTTGTACGGCATCTTCCAGCTGCAAAAGAAGATGCGACGCGTAAGTTTATACTCCCGAAAGAGAGAAATTTATTGCTTTTTGCCTGGCGAGACACTCACGCCTCTCACTTTTTTTTTCACGCCCAACAGCAAAAGGTCACCCGTCTTTGGTATAGAAAGTAGATTTTTTTTTCCACAAGTATTTCCCCTCATTTCACAACCACCCCCATTGTAATAAAAAAAATCAAGCAAGGACTCTTTTTGTTAGGATTCAACAGGGATTTGATGTGTCAAATCATTAAAGTGAGGAATTGCATGAAATGACGATAACAAATCGTAGCTCAAAAGTTGATGGGGGCTACGTTCCAGGCGTGTGTCGTGATCATTCTACGTCTGAGGAAAGTCGGCCGGCCATGCACTCCAAAAAATAACGATTTTCACCCTTTTCGCCCTTTACTCGCGATGCCACTATTGGATCCGCCGATTTTTTTTAGCACATTGGACAGGATTTGTTGCAGCCAGGACCTATGTGAATAGTGTAGCATGGTCGAGCTTGCCCATGCTGCGGAAATGCCAAATGGTCAGATTTGGCGTTTTTGGCGTTTTTCTTGCCAAAAGCACAAAGTGCACCGCCAGCGTCCGGTCATTGGGTTTGTTCGATGCAGTACTCTCTTGCTCTTATTAGCACGCGCAAAGCGGTGATGATGATAATCAGGTGTCAATGAAGCGACTTTTTAAGAAAATGATTCCCAAATTCAAGTTTTCTCGACGCAATTTGGTTGACCTGCAGTGAAATTGGGTTCATTCGATAGAGAATCAAATTTGAAGTTTTACTGTATAATATTCACCGCAGCACGCCGCGTATTCACGTATCTGTTGCCGTGCAAATCAGGTTTGGTATGTTGATTGGCCCGATGCCAGCGTGAAAACGTTGTCCATCCGGCATGCCGACTAGGGAAAAAATGACACGCGAGGGTGTCTCTTTGCACACACACAAGACTCGGGTCAATCGAATAACTACATGACGCGCCTGATCAAAACTCGTGAATTTATGCGAAAATAACACTTTTCTCGTCAACGGCCCAACTGACATCCATTTTTTAAACGGTTTTTGAGAAGCAGGCGGTCAAAATACGTAAGCAGCAAACCTTCATGGAACGATGGCCACGCAATCGCACATCATGGTGATGTTCAAAAACCACGAATTTTCCCTGGGGTACAGTCGACGACCGGAAAATGGAGAAATTTAGGTCGTCAGATCACCACGCCATTCAACCACATGGTACGCACACTGGGTTCACCGACGAAAATTAAATAAAAACCAGGGGTCCATTGGCTAGTTGTCGCGTAAAACGCGAAAAGCGGCGAATTTTCATCTCAAGGTAAACTTTGCGAGGATTGGCAGCAGCGCCCTGAAAGTCGGTTCATCTGAAAGAGCATGGCTGGCTGCGTACGTGGACATGGATGATCTATGAAAAGTGTGGTTTTTTGGCATTTTTGATACGGTTTTAAAATCGTATATGTTTTTCGACGCGAGATAAAGCGCGTCAAGTGACACGCGTCCATTCTTAATCAAATCCATGCACCTGAGGTGTCTCTTGCTGAAGGACGCCTCGGCGCGGTTCGATGGGCGCGTTTTTCCCGCACCATTCGTCAATGAAATTAAATCTAAAATTGCGAATTGCTCTTCAACCAACAGATCGACCTCTCTCTTTTTTGGCATTTTCAGTGGTTTTACGCTGCTACTTGTCATGTGCAAAAGTTTGGCGCAATTCTGGAGACCTCTTTTTTCGATTCTGGTTTTGGGGGCCAGACACCCCAAAATCGTGATTTTGCGCGTATCACGCTAAAATCGCTCGTGATAGCTCAAAATCGCTTCCAATGGGGGAATTTCTAGTTTTTTTGCACGTTTGGGCGTGTTTTGGGTCCTTTTTTTAAGCTTTGTTCGAGAGTTGGCTTAACTGACCAGGAAATGCAAACATGGATAAGTAAAACGGACGTTTTCATGCTGAAATTGCCCCGTTTCAAATGCCGTCATGCGGAGTGTGAACACGCGGGGGCTGAGCCACCGTTTCTAAAGGGCGCCGCCGCCCCTTTTCTTTCCCTTTTCTTTCTTTCTTCTTTCGCCTTTTTTTTTTTTATTTCATTTTCCGTCTTGTCAGCATGGCCTTGTCATTGAAACAGCAGCTGAAGAAGTTGGGAACGGCGGATCTGAAGGGCGTGACCGAGACGTCGCGCAAGTACAAGGCGTCGTTTTTGTTCTCGGCCAAGGAAGCGGCCGATCAAGATATGGAGACGATCTTTTCACTTGCGCGCAATGGGTTCCTCGAGCTGATCAATGTGGAGCCTGACTTTGCGCCGTTTGAGGCGCCTCTGTTCTCGGAGAATGCCAAGGCGATCAATCGCGTGCTCATGGTAAAAACAAAAAAAAAAAAGAGAAAGAAAAAAAGAAAGCAGCGCCACTGACACCCTCTTTTTTTTTTTATATATATATAGTCCAAGCAAGAGAACGACAAGCTGGACGAGACATTGAATGGGTTCCTTGCGCAGCTTTCGCCGTACTTTTTGCTCAATGCGGCGGGCAAGACGCTGGAATGGCTGATCCGACGATTTGACATCCACAAGCTCAACGTGGAGTCGATTCTTGCGTGTGTGTTGCCGTACCACGAGACCAAGCCGTTTGTCAAGATGGTGTCGCTTCTGGACATTGCGTAAAAACGAAGAATAGGGGGGGGAGGGTAAAGGGAAAAAAAGCTCATTTCTATTTATTTTTAAAAGGGACAATTCGAGCTGGGTGTTTTTGAAGCCGATCCGTGCGTCGTCGTTGCCTCTTTCGCGCGAGCTTCTTGTGGAGCGAATTGGCAAGAGTCGGTTTGTGCTTGACTTTGTGTGCAAGACGGTTGTGCGCAGCCATGTTGGGTTTTCGACGCTTTACACGTTTTATGCGGCGACGTTGGTGCGTTTTATCGCGTCATCGCGCACGGTGTCGAGTGAGATGGCGATTGCTCTGACGCCGTACCTTGTGGACGGGTTGCAGGCTCGCGAGCAACCCGAGCTGCAATTGGCGACGTATATGATTCTTTCGCAACTGTCGAGCAAGACGGCGTTCAATTCGCAAGCAATTGAGGCGTTGACGGCGACGTTGGTGCAGCATGCGCGCTCGAGCGGCCTGTTCCGTCATGCGGTGCTTGCGTTGATCCATTTGGCGCAGACACAGGCGAATTTCGCCATGGGCGACAAGGCGGCGAACGCGTTGATCGACGATGCGCATTTCCAGGCGACGTTGCTGAAGCACGCGGCCAATTACGCGATTGACCGGTTCGTGGCGTTCCTGATCCCACACTTTGTGCGCCACCGGCAGTTTGAATTGCTGGACACGCTCGTGTTCAGCGGGTATTTGGCCTCCGACAATATCCAGGCTGTGTGCCGCGCGGTCATGGACGCGTACATGCAAGTTGGCAAGCAAGATGCCACGGAATTCCTCGATTTGGCGCGCCCGCTGCTTGTCACCATCTCGCAACGCCACGTGGAGCAATTGGACGCTGTTCTGGACCAATCGCTCCAGGCGGCCAAGGACGACAAGGCGGCGTCAAAGGCCCTGTACGCGTTGTCCAATGCCACGCTCCAAGGCACGCGTCATCAGCTTGTCGAGGATGCCAACACCACCTTGTACCTTTGCTTGCACCATCCCTCCGCGCATATGCGTCTGTTGGGTATCAAGAAGCTCGAGGACGTTCTTGCCTCTTCGGATGCCCTGAACGAGGTAAGTCTGAGGGCGAAAAAGGACCGCATTGGGGCACCCATTGATTTTTTTTCTTTTATTTTTTTTTATGACCTAGTCCTCGGATCTGATCGAAGCTGGATTGCTAAACAGTCTTTGTGAATTTGGCGAGTCTGCGTCGTACGTGTTGACCAAGATGCCCGAGGCGCTTCTTGCGCACGTGCCGATGAATGCTGTGCTGGATTGTCTGTTGGCGCGTCTTCAAGAGCCTGGTGCGTACGAACACGTGTGCGCTGTGCAGACAATGGTGTTTTTGCTGAACAAGGCCATGTCGCAGGCGGACGATGATGCGGTGCTGCGTATTTCGCGCATGGTGGCACTGTTTGTGTTTTACAGCGGGTCCGAGGCTGTTTTGTCGGTGGTGCAGCAGACGAAATCGGCCAAAGTTGGCAACAATGTGGTTGGTCGCATGGTGGCGCATATGCGCACGGCGAGCAAGAACAAAAAGGAGTCGCTGGCGTACGACTGGGTGTCGTTGGAGGCGTCTGACGCAGCCAATGTCGATTTCTGGGCATCCATGCTTACGAGCACGTCGCGTCTGGACCGTGTCGTGGCCATGGTCGTCCTCGGCGCGCGTGTGGCTGCGTCGCACCAATCCAAGGACGCGCTTTTGCTCCTGCAGGGCATTGTCGACCGTTACGCGTCGCACCCGCTCTTGTACACGCAGGCCATGGACTACGAAAACGACAAAAACCACGTTCTCTCCATGGCCGCCGTCAATGCCCTTCGAACCATCGACGTCTCGGAATCCCAAGAGATCCAGCTCGTGCAATTGACTCTTTGGTACATGATCCATCAAGTGCAAGATGCATCGGACGCGTGGATTCAAGCTTGCTTTGATCTTGTCGTTGGCGGCCCCTCCCTTGGCTGCTTTGAACCTGCTGTCGCCGCGCTCCTTGCCGGCCACCTCGACGCCGATCTTTTGCCTTTTCTCGCCACCCAATGGATGGAGCAAGGTAAATTTTTTTACTTGGAAAAGAAATTGGAAAGAATTGGAAAATGGCCCAATTTTTTCATTTTTTTTTCTCACTCTCGCTCACCTTTTACACTTTTTCTTTTTTTTTCGCAGAGAACCACGTGGTCAAGGCGCGATCGCTGCAGATCGGCGCTGCGTACATCCGTGCGTATGGCTTGCAACACGCGATTAACGACTTCCAGCACCTTGTGCCTGCTTTGTTGCCTTGTCTGACGCATGGCAATGGGCTTGTGCGTGCAATGGCGATGGCGTGCTTCAAGAGCATTGCGGCCGCGTATGGTTCGTCGGGTTTGCCTGCGATGCCTGCGCTTTACGATCAAAAATCGCGCGATGTTGGCAAAAAGAAACCAAAGACGTCGACGTTGGCGGCTAGCAAGATTTACAAGGATTCGACCGTGGCGGACACGCGTGCGGCAGACATTTCGCACTTTGTGGACCACATGGCGCACTTTGATGACGAGATTTCGAGCGATGGCGCGTATGCGTCCCGTGCGCTTGCGTTGTACTATGCGCAGGGCCAGCAGCACACGTCCAAGGCGATGCGCGACACGACCACGCACGTGATCCATTTCCTGCTCGCGCACATCAACGCGTCGAGGGTCGTGGCGCATCAAATCGCGCTTTTGTCGCTTCTTCAGCCATTGCACGTGGGCGACATGCTGGACCGTGTGATTGACCTGCTAGAGGCCACGCTTGTTGCGCCTTCGCCCAATGCGCAGACCACGCGCCTGATTGTCGCGCTCGTCGCGTGCTACACGCCAGGCAGCCTTGCACAGGGAAAGAACCTGGACGTGTTTTTGCGCCTGCTGCGCAACCCATCGGCATTGGAAGGCGAGGACGACCAGGGCTGGCGCGTGTCCACGCGCCGCCAGGCCTTGCACCAAATCACGCCCGACTTTTTTGCCGCTTGCGACCAGAAAATCCAGCGCCGCCTCTTCCATCTACTCCTCGACATTGCCACCAATGGCGAGCAGCACGACGTGCGCCTGGCCAAGCACATCCTCCTCCACGTCGCCCTTCCCGTCACTCTCATCGACGCCTATCTCACTTCCACGGCAAAGATGCTCATTGGCACCGACGACGACGCATCGACCCAAAAGGGCCGCAAACGCACAAAGAATTCGTAAGAAAACAAAAATGACATTTATTGAAAAATCCAAAAGAGAGCACA
>JAIWZP010000095.1:0-71321 GCA_025201375.1 Gongronella butleri | reverse complement strand
ACCTCTTCAAGCGGTGCGTCTGAAATAATCAATCGCACCAGAGCAATTGGCGAAATGGTCCACGAGAATGATGAGCGCAATAGGCGTGATCGCGAGATGGCCCGCGCCAACGCGATGGATGAACACGATGATGGTGGCAACGGGTTCATGTCTGATTTTGACGACGAAGATCAAGCAGCGCAACAAGAACCAAAGATCGACAAGCATCACATTGCGCTTGGGCATTGGAAAGCTTTGCGTCCTCGAATTGCCGAGGCTTATTACCGCCATTTGTCGGTGAATCGTGGTGTGGTTCGCGCAATGGACTTGCGACACGTCGAGTCGCTCTTCCCATGCGGCCATGAAAAAGCAAAAATACGCGTCAATGCGTATTTCACGACCGGTTAGAAAAAAAAACCATGAAGCTCGTCCGCAGGCAGAATATGAGTATAAGTCATACTAAATTTATTGTAGATTACGCGCCCAACGCCGAGTTCGAGTACTGCCCCACTTGCGATGGGCTCGAATTGGAAGGCTCCGAGCTGCGCGCAGAGCAACTTGCAATTTATGCTCTTGTAAAACGCTATGGTCTGATGCCGTCTTCGCCCGTGAATCCCGGGACGTACTTCCACGCGCACTTATTTTTGACGTATTTGTATTTGCGCATTGATTCCACTGGCGTGAGCAAAGAGGCATTTTGCAGGGTTTTTGCTCGGCTTTTATCCTGTAACATTCCCCAACGATGACCCTGCGTCGGCCGTGGCTCCGCCGAACAAGGTAAACAGAGAATGGTAATGTCATTAATCTTCTAGCGACAAGCTGATTTTTTTTTGCAGATCCCGTCAACTTTTAACCACGCGTTTGAAGAATGGCTGCGCATCGAATACGAGAAGGAGATTCTTGCTCTAAAGCAGCTTGGGCTGTCAGAGGGCCAGTGCTTGTGCTGCTCCAAATCGACGGTCTGCATTGCTTTGGATGGGCACATGTCGATGAAGGGCAAGCTCAAATCCACTTTTGCCATGAATTGGGGTCATTTTAAGACGGCATACTGGCAATACTTGCGCAAGGTTAAAAAAAAAAAAAAAAGGCTAAATTAGCACATTCTAATCACTGATTTTTTTTTTCTGTAGGACGATGAGCGGAAAGAGGAAGGCGGTGATTCCGGGCCAGCCACTCTCAATGACAATGAGTGTACAGATGATGAGGGTGATCACGGGGAAGGTGACGAAAACGAAAATTTGGAGGATGAGAATGACGACGATGACGAAGAGGACGACGATGACGACGACGATGACGACGTCGGTGGCGCGGCTGGCGTCAATCCCACCTCGACGAACGAGCCTGTCACTTGCTCAAGCGTCTTTCAGGCGGACAAAGACACAAGCGATTCCAGCACCAACACTGTACGCGATGCCAATGGCATCTTTTGTGCCATTGATGCGCGCCATGGCCATCCGATAGTCACAATGGACATCCTCGCTGGCGAATCCTATGAATATGGAAAGGCGCTCACAAAGGAAGTCATAGCCAGGAACCCTGACGCGAAGAAATTGATGCATGTTTATGATGTAAGCTGAAAAATAAGAATAACAAGAAGGCTTAAAGCAGCTATTTGATGTATTTTATTACGCACCAGGTCAACTGCCGCTTTGCACCCAGTTTTTTGAAGGTAATAAAGGCGAGGGCTGATCCCGCATGTTGGAAAAATTGGAAAAATTGCTAAATGATGCTGATTCGCCTCTTTTTTTTTTTTTTTTTTTTTTAATACAAAGGATGGTCAGCCGCCCTTGGAGATTGATTTCGCTGTCGGGTGCTTCCACGCCCATGCACACACCCTCGACTGCTTCTACCTGCGATCCACGCGATTCCGACCAGGATGGGGCTTATGCGATGGTATGTTATGAGCTAAAAATCGAAAAAGAGTGCGATGGCGTGTCAACGCCACTTTAATTTAAGAACCTGACGCGCTTCTTCGCATTATTCTTTTAGGAGAGGGTGTCGAGCGTACGTGGGCGTCAATTACAAAGGTGGTGCCCATCCTGCGAAGCGCGTCACATGGCGTTCGCGTTCAAACCATTGCTACCCTTTTACATCATGTTTGGGAGGTCAAAATATGGGGTTCTGGCAAAACCCTGTACGAATTCTACAAACGAGCGATTGACACACAAAAGAAGGCGCTTGATACCTTGGGAAACGCGGACAGAGGCTCTTTAATGCAACAGCTAGAGTTCATCCGCATTGGACGCCATGGAACCACGCGCCATCTTCCCGGGCTGTCCGAGCGCGAGCAGTACCTTCTTAGCTTGCACGAGTACAACAAGATGGAGCCAAGGACCACTCGCGCAGGATGTGACCTCAACAGGGAGCTGGAAGCTTATGAGAGTGCTCACAGCATCCGACCCCGTTCAAAGCGCACCGGCAATCGCCAAATCGACCAGGAATTCCGCGACGCTATAACGAAAAATGAGGGCCGGAGCCTAATTTCTAGCGTGTATGCGGCCGCCACAGCGGTAAAGAAGATCAACAATATTGTCTTCAACCCACGGGCAAAGCATGGTCAAAAGACGATGACAGCATTGCGAAAGCGCCTCTGGGTGTTGAAAACCCGGTTTTCAGTGGCCAAGGAGCGTTACAATAAGTTTGCTGGTATGTAAAAAAAGAAAAATCAATAATAAGCACTCGCAATTAATGCCATTGGATTAGACAAGCACGGTAAGCCGAGGCTTACCAGCTCGTCCAGCGCAGTTGCGGGCCCTGAGTTTCTTGACAGCGAGGTGGTGCGCAATTGCTTCGAAAACATTGCCCAAGCGGAACAAGTCGCGTTGCTCGAGCGCTGCAGAGAGGAATTCATTCTTGTCGCCGTAAGTGTACCAAAAAGATAGGTGGAAGTGTCATTACGGTCAGATCACGTATGTTTTTTTAAATGCGATGGCGACATGTAGGCTGAAATTGACACTCTTTGCGCGAACCTCGCCAACATCGAGCGCAAAAGTACAGATCTTTACGCAAAAGAAATTGCGCGCGGCACCGTGGAGGGAGGCCAGCTAGCTGCGGCGCAAATGGCCGCCATATTGTTCAAGCCCAAGGTAGCAAAGATCGAGCATTATCTCCAAAAGATTCCTCCCCTCCCCCCCTCTTCCCCCTCTTCCTGATGGATCTGTTGATCATGCTCTTTATTCTCTTTGCTTGTCTTTGTTTTTCTTTGCCTGTTGTCCCTCTTGTCACCTTTCTCTTTCTTTTTTTTTTTTTTTTGCAAATGGTTTGCATACAAAATTGAATACGCGCGGCTCTGTGGACCAATGGGAGTGATGTGTTGCTGTGGCACCTTTGGGGGGGGGCAGGCTCATTGGGGATATGGCGGTCTGGCGGAGCTGTGGGCCAATTGGAGGGAAGGTGTGGGAAGGTCAGGATGGGAAAAGTGGTGCAAAGGTTCCAAGAAGGGCTGAAACCTATTCAGGTGGGCCACTTACGACGGGTTTCAAAATCCGCCTTGTATTCTAAATGGCACCCACTTATGGTAAGATGGGGTGTGAAAATTGAGTGCTCGGATCGCCGTGCCATTCAACCACATGGTAAACACGCCTTGGCAACCGATAGAAATGCAATAAAAAATCAGAAATTAATAAACTAGTTTCCGCGCAAAATGCAATTTACTCCGTTTGACTTCTGTTTTTCGCTACAAGGTCAACTCAACGAGAATTGACCCCAGCACCTGGAAATGAGAATCATCAGAAACACTACACCCTGGAGCGTCTATGGGTATGGGTGATCATTGAAAAACATGAGTTTGAGAAAGCTGACAGAGGAATGAAATTAAGGTCCAATTGGGGCCATTTTCGTCGCGTCAAATCTCGCGCGACTGATATGATAGCTAGACGCCTGCCCGCATTAAATTCATGCACATGGAGGATCTCTTGTGCATGGACTCGTTTGCGCGGCTGTATGGACATGTTTTGCCTGCGCAATTCGTACTCAAAGTAAAATTAAAAATCGCTCGTTCCTCGATACCTATCAGATGGATCGCCTTTTCTTTGACGTTTTTGCTGGTTTTGCTATGCGAGTGTTCCCCTGTGCAAGTTTGACGCAATTGTGGAGACGTGATTTTTCCATTTTGAATTTGGGTGCTTGCTATGACCAATTTTTGATTTGCAAAAAGCGCGCCAAAATTACGTAATACGTGACAGCTAAAGCTGCACCCCCTACGTGTTTTCGGCTCGCCATGTCATGTTTGAATACGTTTCGGGATCTGCACCGTGTGTCCCTTGACCATCTGTACGATTATTAACGCTAAAAATGACTTTCTGATCCATCCTTCCTAGTCATCTTGCCTGCCTCTCTCAAAACTCGAACCCAAACGGTGGTGGGCATGGAAACCCCACGATCTCAAACACTCTCGCGCGATCTGTTTACTATATCTCTGCCGAGAGAATCGTGACTTAAATTATTTTCATGCTTTACGGCTTGCTTGTTCCGAATTTATAACTACAAAGAGAAGAAACTCTTTTCGAATGAGCCCAGCCTTGGCAATCTGCGGCCACTGGATGACGCGCAAAACCAATTTTCGAAATGACGGATTTCTCAGGCATACAGTCGTAATCTTGCAAACGGTGGAATTTAGTTCTTCAGATCGCCACGCCATTCAACTCCATGGTAAAGGCACGGCCAAACCTGATAAAGATGCAATAAAAAACAGAGGTCCATTGAGAGATTTTCGCGTTTTACACGAAAAGCTGTGATTATTGACGTCAAGGTGAACTCGAAGAGGATTAGCCGCCGCGCCCTGAAAAAATATTCATCGAAAAGGGCACGACTTGAAGCGTGCGGTGATATTGATGATCTACGAAAAAAGCGAGTTTTTGGCAGATTTAACACGGTTTTAAAAATATAATAAATTTTCGACGCGTGAAAAAGCGCGTCGAACGCCGAGTCGCACGCGTCTGTTCCCAATCAAATCCATGCCCCTGGAATCGCTCTTGCTTGTGGACGCGCCAGCGCTGCCCTATGAGTGTGTTTTTCGCATGTCATTCGCGCTTGAAATAAAATCGAAAATAACACTTTTCTCGTTACCCAACAGATGGATCGCTCTCGTTTTTAGCATTTCTCGCCGTTTCTCCATTAAACTTGACATGTGTGCAAGTTTAACGCCATTCTGGAGACATGATTTTGGATTTTTGTGTTTGGAGCTCGACACGGCCAAAATTTGATTTTACGTATTGCACGCTCCGTCATGGTTACGATCACTCGTGCTTGACTTTTACAAGGCTATTCATCTTGTTCATCATCGGTTTGCGCGTCTAAAAGGCGCGTGTTGTGTATAGAAAATTGCGATATTTCACGTGTTTTCCGATAAAATTGCCCATGCGTCCAGTCCACGAGGGGTACTCGTTGTTGCTACCGTGCCAAACACGCCTCCCAATGGACATCTCTTTGGATTTGCACCTCTCGGCGCGCCCCGTGCGACCACGATTTCGGTGTGAAATGGCAAAAAAAAGAAAAAAACATTGCTTTTCAATCAAATGTCTTGTTGACACGCGAACAACGCGACAAAAACGAGCCGAGTGGGGACGGCAATTGTCTTTGTGGCCTTTTTGTAAAAAAGGGGCAAGCATGCAGTACAGTTGCCTCGATCACGCGCAGCTGAGTTTGAAAAATAAAATACAGAGGCGATCGCTCCCGCCATTTTTTTTTTTTTCCTTGTTCCTTTTTCACTTTTTCTGTTGCTCGTTTTGCATGTCGGACACGTTCCCGCTGCCGTCAGACGGGCGCTCAGGCAATGGCGAGGACCGCGGACGTCCATGGACGTTGAGCATGCCTCTTGATTCGCCTGGCGACAATGTATGGTGGCATGCTCTTGGATTTGATCTTGTTGGCCTGACTCGTCCTCATTTTTTTTCTTTTTTTTGCCCTCTCTCGTAGTCACCTCGCAAGAGTATTCTCAAGCGGTCCAACACGCCCGATCCGTATCAGTCACCCACATACAACCGCACACAACCGTAAGCCGCCGTGTCAATCGTCGTGTTTTTGTCGCTCACCTTTTTTTCTTCTTTTCTTTTTGTTGATGGCTAAGGCTTCCTTACCGCGACCTTGAGCGGCGCGTCAGTTTCTCGAGCTCGCGACACGTCAGGCAAGCTAATGGGCCGTAGAAAGAGGGACACGAGTACTTATTTTTTTGTCTTTTTCTGATTAGAGTGTATGGCAAGGATGAAATGCCAAGCAGCCCGCACCACATCACGACACAACAGCGCATTCTCCTTCCTTCGTCCTCGTCCAACACAGAGCGCGGTGCACCACCAGACGACCAGGACCTCATGTCCATCTTTGAAGCCATGCCGTCCCCCTCGGCACGCGTCGACAAGTAAAACAGAAGAAAAAAAATGAAAAAAAAATAAGCGCGACGTGTCTCATTTTTTTTTTTATTAAGCGCGTTTCTTGCGCGATTGGAGAGCTCGCCGATGGATCGTCGCAAGCGTCGGCCTGATTTGTTTGGCAGTCCACCAGGACAGCGTGCAGCCAAGCGCAATGCGTATCTATCGTCTCCACAGCGGCACCAATCGATGATGAGCCGCGGCCTCCGTGCCGACGAGGATGACGAGGATGATGACGACAATGACAGTGACGGCGATGTGCGCAAATATATCAATTTCGAGCGGGCGGGCCATCTGTTTGATGACATTGACGACGAAGCACCGCCACCCGCTGCTTCTTCCTCCTCAAATGCTGCTTCTGCGGCTTCTGCTGCTGCTTTGTCGTCTTCGTCGCGTGCTTCAGCGTTGCCTTCGTCGCCAATGACGCGCCAGCCCCTGGCCACGCTCTCTTCACGGCCTGCTACGGCTACCACACGCGAACCATTGGCTGCCATCAATGTTACGGACGAAAATGCGCCCCCAGCCACGGACGACCGTGGACCGGCTGCCGCGGACATCACGGGCATCACGGAATTAACGGAAAACGACGATGCCACACCATTGTCACCGCCACATGACGAACGCGTCCATGATGCTTCGCCTGTCGCGCCTGTTTCGCCAGCCGCACCTACTTTGCCCGCTGACAACCGCTCACCGCCGCCCATGTTCCGCACAAACAAGCCCGTGGTCGTGGATTCGCAAGGAGATACGCAATTGTCGACGCAATTGCAAACACAATCTCAAACACAATCACAATCGCAATCACAATCGCAATCGCCGTCTCAATCGCCGTCGCGGCGCATGCATCGATTTGCACAAGATCAGCAGCCGTCACTGCTCTCTCTCATGCAGCCACCAGGATCGCCACGCAACGCGGTGTCGAATTTGGCACATTTACGCGCGGCGACACGCGTGTCGGTGCTGAGTTTGCCAGATACAAACCATTCGGTGACGATGCAGATGACGCAGGTGATGGATCATGAAGCACGGCGGCGTACACGCGATCTGTTGGGCACCGAGGGATGGACGGCGCATCAAGATACCAAGGGAGTCCATCGCACGACGGGCCAGCCGGCCGAAGATGAAGAAAACGAAGAACCAGAGGAAGAACAAGAAGCCATTGAAGCCATTGAAGAGCCTCTTTCGCCATTGACTGCGTCCCAGCCTTCGTCCTTGCCCTTACCGAACGCTGCTGCGCGAGCTTCTTCGTCGCTCTCTTCTTCGGGTCCACACACGCCCGTCGAATCGCCACCCATCACGGCGTCCCCAGGTTCCGCACGTCTTTCTACCCACCACCACACATCGACACCACGTGACCACCACCATCTTCATCATGCGCCGCCCTCCCCGCTGGCCGCATTGGCCACACCCACACGGTCACCTCAACCATCGCCTCGCCGTCCATCGACTTTTACATTTTCTCCATCCCAGCGGTCAACCCAACGCGAAAACACGGAAAATGCACAATACGCGCAAAACGCGCCTGCAAGCACATTGGCGGGCCTGGATCTCGACAACGATGACGCGGATGATGACGAACCTCAGGCGCTTTCTGCGCTGCACGCATCGCCTCTTTGGGCATCGGTGTCACCTGGCCGCCATCTCCCACGTCGCCCCGAACCTCACTCAATGCACACGTCGCGCACCAGTCCGCGTCCACCCGCCACACTGTCGGGACTCGAGGCCATGGCTCCCAGCCCCATCCCGCCTCGCATCATGCCCGTCCCCGTCTATTCGCCCGCACGCGCCTTCCATCTCCACGATTCGCTCGCAGAATCAGACCGCGCACGCAATGCCGCCCTGCTCACCACCTCACCCTCTTCGGCGCACCGTGCCTCCTTGTCATCGCCTCGACCGCGTCCACGCTCAGCCGCAAGCTCGCCAGGCTCCGTCTACATGGATGCAACAGATCACAGCATCGCCTCAGATTATGGTGATCGCATGATGTCAAGCAGCCACGGTAGGAATAAAAAGAGCGAGAGAGAGAGAGAGATAGAATGCAAAAAAAAAAAAGGAGAAACACTGGCTGATTTTTTTTTTTTTAATTAGACATCTTTGCCGTTGAACAGCCGGATTTGTACGACTCGGGCGCCGAGGACACGCCCAACATGACATTGACCGATTTTCTGCAATACGTCGGCATCCTGTTCCCTGACCAAGATATCCCAACGTTCCATGCCCCCGTCGCGGGCGCACTGGCCAATGGTAAAACTCTCTTTTTCTACCCATTTCTTTTATTTTTATTTTTACATGCTCATGTCTTTTTCTTTTTCTTTTCTTCGCGTAGCACCCGTGCACTCCGAGGACCAGGCTCTCGCGTCAGCGGTGACTCTACCAGAATTGAAGATGTATCAACAGGTACGAAGAAAAAAAAAAGCTCGGCGTGTGATGCACGTGTTTCTAATTTTTTTTTTTATTTTTTTTTATTTTTTAGCTCGTGTCCGAGATGAAGCAGAGCATTGACGCGCACCAACGGCACCTGCAGCGCGTAGACGACGACATCCACGAGAACAATCCTGCCTTTTTTAGCGAGTACATGGAAGGCGAGGCCGTGGCGCGCCAAGAGGTGGAGGCGCGCTTCTTCAGCATCCGCGAGCTCACGCAAATGCAAGCGCACAAGGCATGGATCAAAGCGCAAATCACGCGCCTCGACGCGTTCCACAACTACATCACACAAAAATCCGACGAGTTGGCAAAGGTATGACGCGCCCATGCTAACAAATGACCAAAGTATCTCTTATTTTTTTTTGTTATTTCCACAGGATCGCTTCCTGATCAAGCATGTGCTGGCGTACATCAAGGACCACATGCCGGATTTGCTGACATACCAGCACGAATTGAAGCGCACCACCAAGGAATTGCAAGTCCGGTAATACTTTTTATCTTGTTTTTTTTTTTTTTTTTTTTTTTTTTTTTTTTTTTTTTTTTTTTTTTTTGCGTGACTCATGAGGGCGTTTGGATGGTTTATAGTGAACGCGACTATTCTGCCGAGGATCGAACTCTCGTGGCACGCTGGGAAAAGGACATCAAGGATCAAGAGTAAGTCAAAATGGACGCGAAAATACCTCACATCATGAAATGCTGACGACGGTTGCCTTTAGAATGGTGCTGACCACGTCGCGTCGCGAAGTCAAGAAGCAGGAAAAGGTCGCGGGTGAGATGAATGCGCGTCTGCAAAAGCTACAAATCCGAAAAAAGGAATTGAAGCAGGTAAGATTCCCGCGTTTCGGTGGCACAATTTATCATTTGCTTACTTTTTTTTTTTTTTTTTTTTTTTTTGACGACACATAGGCCATTGAGCAAGCGCAGGCCACCATTGATGCACATCCCTATGTTTCAGAGCGTGATCTCGCCGACGCCAAATGTAAGCATCAACTATATATGTTGGCCATCCAATGGGCTGACAAATACCCCATTCTTTTTTTTATTTCTAGTCAATTATGACCTATGCACCACGCTGTGCGGCCTTCAACTGATTGACAAGACAGAGCACACGATCAAGATGACGGTCCTGAACGCACTGGATGTGGAAATTGACTTTGCCAAGCTGCGCTCGCACCAAAACGACGCCGTGCTCATCCGCATGCTCGACGACAAGGCTCGCGAGGCCGGCCACTTTGCCGAGCTCGTCCATGGTCTGCAGCTCATGGCGCGCGATCTGTGGAAACCCGATGATGTAAGAAAAAAAATCAAAAGTCACCATGGCATCCCATTGACGCGCGTCCCATCCCCGGCTGTTTTTTTAAATTCTCACGAATAGATTGTGCGCAAGATTGCCATCTATTGGAATCGCGTGCTCCTGATCCAGCGCGAGATCCAAAACGTGCAGAGGCGGTTCTGGATGAAGATCAAGCCGCTCCGGCCCGAATCCCAAGCGACAACGGCGGCGGCACCGTCGCCGCCACCCTCACCACCCTCGCGCGGCGTCCATTGCGAGATCACCGTGTTCAGCTATCCACACAACCTCAAATTCTTCATCACGTTCAACATTTGCGCCAAGCAAGTCATGGCCTTTCCTTATTCCCTCGACACCGACACCCTCCATGTTCGCTATTTCAATGGCCCGTCCAGCCAAGCGTACATCCAACAAGTCATCATGGATCAGATCAAACTCAAGGGGATCACCGATTTCATCGGCTCCATTCAATCTGTCATCAATGAAATTCCCATTCCCGCCTCATCATCTTCATCCTAAACACTCTCTCTTATGATACAAACGATCATGCCCAACTAATAAAAAGCCCCTCCCCTCCTTTGCATCTGAAATGATCTCATTTTTTTTTATTTACGACCGTTTCCGACCCTATTTTTCGCTTATTTCGTGGCCATGACCACCATGTTGCGCGGCGAGACCACAGGGTCAAACAATGGGCAGAGCCATACCTTCTTGGTCGACGTGGCAGGCAGGGTCTCGTCCAAGTAGGCATAGCGGTCCATGAGAATCAGACTCTCCACAGCAGGGCCCAGCAACGCTCGAATAGTCCAACAAAGTGCAATCCGCTTATCTGTCTGGTGCGTTTGCTTAAATGTATCGTGGTAGGTCTGAGCGTCAACGTCGGAGATCGCGTCGGGGTCCATGCCGAGACGCGTCAGCGCCGCGCGCACGTACACGGGAAAGGACTTGAAATCACGCTTTTTGTTGAGTCGCCCAATAGTAGGAGCCTTGACTTGCACGTCCCACAGACCGCGCTGCACCATTACCCACTACGTGATCGCAAAAAAAAAAAAAAAAATTTATATAAAAATAAAAAAAAGCGCGGTCAGCACCCGTGAATCACGCATTTTTGTCCATTTTCCCCTTTTTTTTTTTTTGTGTGTGTTTTGACGTACGTGCAATAGGAAGCGGTAAAAGTGATGCTGGAAAGAGATAATGGTGGCTTCCCTTTGGTCGAGCCAGCGCGACGGTGCCTGGCACGCCAGCATACACGCTCGTGAGCCCAGGGAATAGCCTTGCACGAGTCGCGACATGGGGAAGCCCACGTCGCCATCGCCGTCGCCGGGGTGTGTCAAAAAATGGTAGCAGCAGCCAACATTGACCAATGCCTTGATCTCGTCGCGCTGCGTAAACAGGCGCAATGTCATGCTGGACAGGTCGCCACACGCGTGCAGCCCACAAATCAACCATTGGTTCTCATTTTCTGTCTTTTTTGTGAGTTCGCCGCCTTTCGTGGTTTCCTTGTCCTTGTGCTGGTCACCACGGTCATCATCATCGTCATCATTCTGCACGCTGAGGGGACGTGCGGCGTCGTGGTCATGCTGCTGGACGGACGCCAGGATATCGGCTGCCGTGTCTGGCGTCAGCAAGTCCGTCACGTGGTGCAATTGATGTGCCTTTTCCTTGAATCCCCTGGCCGCCATGCGGTCGAACCGCTGCGCGCCGCACGTTTGGGTTTCCGACCCGTCGACGGCCATCACCACAAGATCGTGCTGGAAAGCGAGCATCCGCGACAGGTACCCTTGCCCCGCACCCAAGTCCACCACGTGCTGCACACACGCATCCTTGGCCACGCTCGCTACAAAGGGCGCCATTCGCTCCACCTATGAAAAAAATGGCGTGTCAGCAAACGTGCGGGTCTCGCTTGGTCTCCTTTTTTTTTTTTTTTTTTTTCTTCTCGTTTTTGTACCTCGTGGATTTTTTTCACGGACATGCCTGGCCGAATGCGTCGATGGATGTCAACATGCGCCGGTAGCCGCTCCGCCATGGCCGCCCGATCACGTCGCAGAGACAGTGTGCGAATTTCCTGGATGAATCGGCAAAATGACGCGGGCCAGTGTGCCGCGGGTATAAAGTCCTGGACCGCGTACAACAATAGAAATGAATGAATGCGAACGAGACAGGTGCGTCCTTCGTGATCCTCGCGCACCATAAATGTCGCTCCCCACTACGCGTCACCCATTTTTTTTTTACCTTTGTCAGGTCCGCCGACGTGGAAATATGTATAAGAGTGTCCCACCAGGCGCTGTCGTCGTCGCTTTTGTTGTCAGCGTCCATGTCGGGCAACAGCGCTTGCCGCCATTCGGGATCGATCAGCGACCACTGATCTTGGGTCAAAAAGTCAACCACATGAATATTCATCAAGAACTTGTACTTGTCAATGAACTGGCATAGCGCCGACACGTAGCTATCCGTCGTCTCAAACGCCGGTGGAAGCCAGGGCTCGTTCATGCGCGCGTGTTTTGAAGAGAAAAAAAGAAAACGAAGAGAAAAGAAAAAGAAAATGGCGATCAAAAAAAGGACACAAAAAAATGACACTTGATAATTCGACTACCGCTTCACCGTGGAGGCGCAGTCCACTTTGCATTGATCGTTTGATCCCGTAACGGGGATCGTCTGGCTCGGAATTTCGTCGTCCAAGTGTCCAAAATCACACAAAACAATATATTGTGCGGCAATCGCGCGCATCCATGCAAGTCTAAATATACCAGAAGAGACACACGCTCCAGCAGAAGCTTCACACAACGAAACCCTGCTAGATTTCTCGGTCGATTTTTGACAGGTCAGAGAAAATAGCAAAAGCGGATAAAATCGCGCCACACTTTTCAAGAAAAGTTTGCACACCATTACTTTGCAGCTCTCCTAAATGCGCCTCAATTGCATGCACATTTTTCCATTATGATATGATGATACGTATGATACGGTATTTCTACAGCACAGCCTGAAAAAAAAATGGCAGCACGCACGTCTGCAACAAACCGCTACAGTAACATAAATTCGCTTTTTACATTACTGTATGATACGTATTGCATTGTTACGTGTTCTTTTCTCTCTTTTGCTACAAGCGTAGAGCATGTATTGCCTCCGTTTTTATTGATACTGTAAACTGTATCATAGAAAAAAAATCGGTCAGCACGAGGCCATGAGCCATACAGTATGATAACAGACATTATGATTCATACAGTAATTCACAAAAGCACAATTTTTATTCATTTTCGATTTTTTCACACAAATAACGCGCTTGATACTTCCATATTTCAATTTCATTCAGTGGACAGACACTGGCGCGTGTTATCATTTCTAAGCGTGAAGCGTCGCGCTACAGTCTACACTGCATAAAAACAACGTATACAACATTTACCTTTCAAAAACCAAAGAGCGTGTTTGCATAACTTTGCCGGCCTGTTGCGCTTCCAGAATTTTTTTACAGCCTACTTTCCCGCCAATGAAACTTGCTGCGTCACGACATAAACTACGAACTAGTGCTCAAGACGACCCCGCCCGATTTTTTTTGGACTTGAAAATGCCAAAATCCTTCTTTTTGCACTATCATGCATTCATCTGACCGTCTGCATAGTCGACCCCGCTCAAAAATAACCGTATCGAATTCAGCGCGAAATTTGCAACAAAAAAGCTTAAACCCACAAAGCGCTACGACCACTTTTGATAAATTCAGGGGTCACTCAGGGGTCACTCAGAGATCACTCAGGGGTCACACTTTTCAATCTCAGAAAATGCCAAATTTGGGAAATTTCGAACTCCGAGTGATCAATGCATCCCAAACAGGTAACCCCGACGATTTGCTATTGGCTGACAAAATGGCAGATTGCCCCAACTTTTAGAAAAATGCCCAAAGATTGACGCATGAACGGCGATCGACTGCGAAAAGTGCTTACTTTGGACAAGATTTTTTTGCAAAAATTTAAGATTTGACACTTCCAAATTCAGTGTGTGGATTGCATGGAATTTTTTACTGTACAATACTACGGAGCACATTCAAGGCAATCGTGAATATGAACCACCTGCAGTACCAGTTGCTCATCAGTTGTATTTCCCAGTCTTTTTAAAATCATCCATGTAATATATATATTTTCTTGCTTAATTAACCTAACATTATCTTTCTGGATGAAATTACCCAGATAAAACCAGTGGTGATAATGCAGGGAATCATAAACGATAAATTAAACCAGTGGTATAATACCAGTCGCCATACCAGTCGTATAACCAGTCGTCATTAGGATGGCAATGGCCCCTGGCCGTTGGACATGCTCCTACTGTATTTTTTTACTGTACGTATTTTTTTATTTGGTATATTTTAGTGTGCTGAGTGGTGGGTGCAGGCTGGTGAAATGGCCAATGCAAAAAGTTAAAATCCAAGCTGGCGCGTTGCAAGTCATCCCATTAGGTGCTTTGCTCCCCTGTTTGTTAGCAAAACTGCAATGAAATTTGGGTATCGACTAGACTGTTGTCGAGCAAATTGCTATTATAGATATTGCTGAAAAAGTGGATTTTCTCTGCGAGGTTTATGATACGTAGGCGTTTAGCCATCTATAGTATCGATGAAACTACAGTATCATACAGTAATCTCACTCGATAGAGATTTATGATGTCATACCTACAGTATCATACTGTAACAGGTGCTTTTGACACCGCCGTGTGTTGTCCAATTCGTTGTCGAGAACATCGAGGTTGAAATTTTTGTACTGTATGATACAGTATCATACATGAACATAATAATGTTTGAACGCCTTTCACAAGCGTACAATCTTGCTTGGTACAGTACAAAATTCATGCATCGGGCAAGCTGGCAAGCAATGACCCAACCTTTATTCTTGTCGTTCAGATTGAATTTGCACCATCAGAGACAGTAAAAAAAAAATCCATCGTTGAGTTCTTAAATGTATCTGAATATCATAACCAGTGCTCAGGATGATGCTGCTGTGTTCCTTCAAGCGCCCCATCAAAAAAAAAAAATGCATGCGTGCGTGCGAGGCGAACGATAAAAAAGGGGAAAAGGGCGGAGCAGCGCGAAAAAAAATCAAAAGGCCGTCGTCGGCTCATTGCGTTTCGTTTTCATTCCTGCCGCTCTTTTTTTTTTCCTTTCATTCGCATGCAGGAGCCAGTCAAGAGGTAAGAGAAACGCGACATACAGTAATTGTAAATTCTGACTTTTTCTTGTCATTTTTGACGGCATGGTTTCACTAGAGTTTGCCATGTTGACTTTGTTGGACAGCAAGGCACGGACAAGACAACTATCTTGATCAACCAGGTACATGAACGTCTTGATCTCTATTTGCGTTGCTCAAAATCGCTTTTCTCGCACCCAGGTTATGGACGCCGCGTACGCCAATTACGTCTGGCCTTCGTCGTTGGTGCTCAGCAGCTACGTTTGGCACCATCGCGAGCAATTCAAGGGAAAGACGGCTCTAGAGGTAAAAAAAAAAAAAAAAAAAAAATTAGTGGATCGGGCGCGTGTCAGCTCATTTCGCGCTTTTTGCGACTCGACAGGTGGGCGCCGGTACGAGTTTGACGTCGCTCGTGCTAGCAAAGCTGGAAGGCGTGGATGCGCCGCGCGTGATCACGACGGATCTCAATTCGGCCGTGTCTGTCATGAAAGATTGCTTTAGATTGAACAAAATCGCGTTTTCCACTGCCCCGGCGGCCGACAAGCGTCAATGGTTACGTGCGCTGCCCTGGGGCGACCTGACGGCCGTAAAGACGCTCGTCGACGACGTGCGGCGCGAATGGGGCGCGCCTATTGACGTGATCCTCGGCAGCGACACGTTTTACGATCCAGCAGGTACGTCTTTGGATTTTAGCATGGGCAACGCTTTGTAAATGTCTCGCGCTCACCTTTATTCTCCTCTTTTTTTTTTTTTTTTTCTCTCACTCTCTCATTCAGATTTTGAAAAGCTGCTGGTGACGGTCAGCTACTTGATCCATCGACACAATGCCGATTGCCGCTTCATTACAGCATATCAAGAGCGCAGTGCGAAACGCAGCATTCAATTCCTGCTTGACAAGTGGTCGCTGCAGTGCAGAGTGTTACCCAAAGACGATGCGTGGTTCGACGAGGAGCGATTCACGGACGAATACACGGACGACAGCGACCAAGATGATGAAAATACACTCCCACCGCGCGTCACCGTCCATTCGGGCAGCCTGTCCAGCGTGTTTTTGCTCGAGATCTCTGCAAAAAACAATTGAATGCTCTCGGATCATCATCATCGTGTCACCTTTCGCCCTCATCCATCATGTTTTTGCAATTTTATACCCATCTTTTAGCCACATATAAAATAAATTGCTTCAGAGCTTTCCCACATAGACTTAAAAAAAATCTGTGACCATTTATCGGCATGCAAAAAAGCTTATGCAAAAAATAAAAAAATAAAAAAATACAATAAAAAAGCTGATTAATTTTAAAAAATAGTTTTTTTTTTGGAGGGACCAATGTAAATTTATTTTAATGGAATATGATGAGAGCGTTCATGTTATTGAGTGCAAATGATGATACCGGCATTGGGATCTAAAGCAGGGTAAAATATAAAAAATGACAAATTTGCGTATTCTGCATTTAAGGCCCATAAGCATTGGAATGAATTCCTGTAAAGCGTTGTCACTTTAATTGCAAGATCAGGCCCACAACTTCTTGGATTTCAAAACTTGAGATGAAGAAGACGCAGGAGACACCTGCTTAAAGGTGTTTTCGAAGGTTTCGTTTGAGTTGTTGCCAATGCTTCGAATTTCTTGATTGTACGATGTCTCGAGCGCCCTGTATTTAACCACTTTGACGTACTACAATTGCGGTACAAATCATGAATTTCACATTTTTACTTGTTTTTGCACGTTTTTTCATTTACCCATAGCCCAACACATAAAACAACAATGCCAATCCAGCACACATAAGGAACTTTGGAGAAAAAAGAACCGTGAACAAATTAGAAGCATGCCCACAGACGCGCAATTGCCCACGTTTGATGGCAAACATACCAAAATAAGGGTAAGGTGTGATATCTCCCGTGGGTGGAATAAAAACGACCACTGTCAGGAACGCGCAAATGGCCACAAAGAGTGTAACCAGTGATATTGGGGCGCGAATGGGGCGATGGAGGTCGGGCGCGGTGCGTCGGAGCACGAGCACTGCAACACCACATAAGCCAACTGGTCATTGAGAATAAAAAAAAAAAGGGCGATTGTGAGCCAGGATTCATTGAGCACGGCAACATGCTTACTGAAGATGTAATCGCCATAATTGATGAACGACAGCGTGAATTCGTACGCCGCACCGGGCGGTGGTGCAAGCACAAAGACGACTGACACGGCGCCGACGAAAAACAACGCGCGCACCGGCGTGTTGAGCTTTGAATTGACGTGGCTGAAGAATCCATCAAATGGCAACATGCCCTCGCGCGCGTATTCAAGAATCGTGCGCGACGCGCTATAGGTAACCACCTGGGGAAAAAAATGAAAAAAGGCGCGTCAGATCGCATCAATTTCCTTTTTTCTTGTACTTGCGCCGACAAAGCCAAAGGACGAGAACGCGATGAGTGCGGGCAGAATGTGTGCTCCAAAGACATTGCCACCAAATGCCTTGTCAAACAGCGCCGAGGCGACCGTGACATTTGAGCCCGAGATCTCGTTGGTTGAGAGAACGGACAGGTAGGCGACATTGGCAAGGACGTAAAGGACTCCCGTCAGGGCAATGGACGCGATGCCGCACCGCGGCAAATTCTTGATTGGATCCACAAGCTCGTCCGTCACGCGCTGTAGATTGAAATATCCTGTGTATGAATAAATCACAAAATACATGCCACTCGCGAGTGACCCGAGACTCGGCGATGTGTGGTCAAACGAGAAATTGGTACGCAAATCTGGTCGGTCCGGCAATTGCCCGACTAGCCCTGCAAAACCGACACCCACCAAAAAAAACAACAGGAGCACCGTCAAAATGACAAAAACATTGCTGCAGCGCATCGCAATCTACAAACAAAACATTTGAGCATGTCGCGCAGACAAAATTGGCCGACCATCGCACTGGCTCGCTCTACCTTGGAAGAAAAGCTGCAAATAATCACCCAAAACACAATGGCAGCAACTAGAAAAAAAGAAAAGTAAGAAAAATTGCAAATTGGATGCGATTGACCTACCTCCGACACCACGAGCCTGCCAGTCGTCCACCTGTACGTCACGATTGACGGCATAAATCATGTTTTGTCCAAACGCAATGGCTCCTAAAGATGCGATTTTATAATCCGTCAGCCCCCAACAATGGCACACGCGCACTTTTTTTGTCTTGCAATGCCAATGGCACCCACCTGACCCAATGGCACCACCGTTGGATAAAATGCCAAAGGTCGCCATGTAGAGAAAGGACACAAGCTGTTTCGGCTCAGGAAACGCGTAGCCCAGGTATACTTTCTCGCCCCCTGAATTATGCATGCACGGAGATGAAATGATTAGCCCCAAGCAAAAACATTCATGCCTTTCCCTCATTTGATCCCGCTATTACCACTGCGAGGAAGCTGGGGTGTGTAAAAAAAAAAAAAAGACGAATCAGACATGAAAAGAGCACATTGGGGGGGGGTTGCTACCATTGTGCCCAATTCCAAAAATGTGGTGAGGCCAATCATGCTAAAAAGTGCGCCAAGAACCCATACAAGCAGCATGCAGCCGCCCGAGCCTGAAAATTTCAAAATATACGCCGGTGACGTGAAAATGCCACCGCCTACCATCTCGCCGACTAGATTTACGAGGTCAATGGCGCGTCATTCATTCATTTCAGTCTTACTATTGAGCAGCGTGCCGCCGAAAAATCCAATGTGACGCTCTAGCCTTTGATCTGACAACATGGTAAGCGAAAAAAAAAGAAATCAATGTTATTAAAAAAAATTACCTCCGACAGCCATTGGCGCTGACCGGTCATCATGGAGGTTTTCTGGCTTGCGCTCGTCCATGACAGTGGAAAAAAAATTGAAAAGAAAAGCAAAAGATATGAAAAAAAGTGATCGACCGATCGATTCTGGCAATGTTTTGTAAAAACAAATGCAGAAAATAAAAAAAAAGGGTGCATACTCTCTCATGTCTCTTGGCATCATTGGCTCGAGCCTCACGACGAGAGCAGGACACGTAGAGAGTGACAGCTAGGGGCAACGCGAAATGAGGAGTCGGCGAGGTACAATTGTCGCTTTTTTTTTCTTCATGCAAAACGCCGCAACTGTATCATGCATCATTTTTGCAGTGATGATCGACAGGGGTAGCAACCGGGAGAGGGCGGGATGAGGAGGCTCGATTTAGCTTATTGAGGGGTAAAAAGAGGGGTAAAAATAGATGAGAAATCTGATTTAATTAGTATGCCTACCCGGGCATGCGATGAAGATCAATAAAAATCGTTGTCATCCCGTCTTGGTAGGGTCCTCCAGTACACTGTCAGCCTTTTGGGGCGTCTCAATTGTATCTTTAGTGTGCACGTCGGCAAACACATCGCTGCAACCGAGCGCCCTGATTTCATTGTTGTAGGACGTCTCCAATGCATTGTACTTGACCATTTTAATGTACTATAATATGCGTGTGTGAGATGTGGAAATGAATGAATCAGCATTGAGCTTACCCACAGACCAGTGCAAAGAATGCTAAAGCCAATGAAGCATACATAAGGCACTGCAAAAGAAGAAAAAAAAGAAAAATCAAGATTCAGAGGGTGTCCAATTCGTCACGCGACGTGTCTTTCCCCCCCTTGGAATTACCATAGTAAGGATAGGCTGGCTTTTGATTGCCCGTGGGCGGAATAAACACAAACACCAGCGCGTAAATGCAAATGGCGATGAATAGAAGCACCGCAGGAATCGGTGCCTTGATGGGCCGCTCGACATCCGGCTCGCGGAAGCGCAAAATGAGCAATCCAATCGCACAAAGGGACACTAAATGAGCAAAAATGAGAGGGATTCCATCTTTTCACTTGTAATTTGTGGATTTAACAATGGCTCATTACCAAAAATATAGCCGCCATATTCACAAAAGGTGAGAATAAATTCGTACGCGGTGCCCGGCGGTGGTGCGAGCATAAAAACGATGGTCAGACCGTAAATCAGAAGCAAAGACCGCAGCGGCGTCTGGAGCCGCGGCTGCACCTGACTAAAATAGCGATCAAATGGCAACATGCCTTCCCTTGCATATTCTAAAATAATGCGCGACGTCGTGTACACCGAGACCTGGCACAAAAGGAAACAAAAAAAAAAAGAAAGAAAAACACAAAAATGCTTAGGTCAAAATTCCTCTTTTTCGCTTTTTCTTTTCTTTTCTTTTTTTTTTTTTTTTTTTACGCCGACAAAGCCAAAAGAAGAGAGTCCGACAAGCACGGGCAGGACGCGCGAGCCAAAGATGCCCCCAAACGCGGTATTAAAAAGACTGGCGGCGACAGTGAGCTTTGAACTGGTGATGGCGTCGATGGAGAGCACAGCGAGATAGGCTGCGTTGGCGAGCAAGTAGACGACCGTCGTAAAAAGGATGGACGCTATGCCACAGCGCGGCAGGTTGCGCAGCGGATCGATCAATTCGTCCGTGACGCGCTGCAGGTTATAATACCCGCCATATGAATAGATGATGTAGTAAATGCCGCTTGCATACGACCCAATGTTCGACGACGTGCCCTCAAAAGAGAAATTACGTCGCAAATCCGGTTGATTCGGCAGACGGCCAGCCATACCTGCAAATCCCACGCAAATTAGCAAAATCAAAAGCGCAATCTTGAGAATGGTGAAAATATTGTTGAAGCGCATGGCGTACTAGAATTATAAATATGTGATTAGGACCCAATTGCACTCCCTCGTTCTTTGTTTGCGTGTACTTTGGCGGACAACATGTTGACAACGACCCAAAAGGAGATGCAAAAGACTGTTCGGTCCGAGACATGGCGAGAAAAAAATTCATCAATGATCATTGGTTCACCCTTTTTCTCATATGCACTTACTTCCAAACCCGCGGGCTCCCCACTCGTTGACTTTTTCTCCCTTGTTCATGGCAAAAATGATGTTTTCGCCAAAGACAATGGACGCCTGCATTATTTGAAACCCAAAAAGGGGGGTTCATATCCCGATTTGGTCAGTCCCTTTTTGCGACGCGCCACCCGCGGCGGCATTGCGCCTCATGTCGCGTCTCCGTCTTTTTTTCTTTCTCATTTTTACGTTACCTGAGCAAGTGCGCCGCATCGGCCAAGAACAGCCACCAAAATCAAATACAAAAAAGCGACCAATTGCTTAGGTTCAGGGTAAATGTACGCCAAATAAGTCTTTTCCGCACCTGCAATAAGGAGTGAGAAGCATCATGCAGCCAACGTGCAGCATAAAAAAAAAGTAAGCCATTGACGCTCCCTGGCCAACCTTTTTTTTTTTTGCGCCCGCCATGCTTTTTAATCAACTTTACCACTTCTTGGAAGCTAAAAAAAAAAAAAAGTAGCAACCCAATGGTATGAATGCGAATTCGAATTAAAATTGAGAAAAAGAAAAAAAAAGGACTTACCATGGTGCCGAATTCCAAAAATGTCGCCAGGCCCACCATGCTTGTGATGGCTCCAAGAACCCACATCATTATCATCATGGCTCCTGACCCAGTATAGCGTAATATCAGCGCCGGCGTCGTAAAAATGCCAGAACCGATGATTTCACCCACTAAAGTCACAATAAGATGAGATTTTTTGCTTTCTTTTAGCCATTGGAACATTTCTACCATTCATGAGCGTGCCGCTGAAGAAGCCAATGTGACGCACAAGCTTCTGGTCTAACAGACAAATCAAAGAAAACAAGGCATTGAGCGGTGCTCGACCGTGTGTCCCCCCTCATTTGCTTTATCATATTTTGCTGGATCATTTACCACCAACAGCCATTGGAGGCAGCTTATCCAATGGATTTGACGTGCTCTTTTCTTTTTCCATTTCAAATCAAGAGTAGAAATACAGGTGTGCAGAAGAAAATGTGAGAAAAAAAAGAATAAAAAAGAGTAAAAGAAAAAAGAAAAAAAAGAGGGGTGACCTTGCTGAATTAACTATCTTTTGGCCTGAGTTTGGTTGAACCGACACAATGTCCGCCGAGTCAGGGGTAAGATAACCACTTAGCTTTTTCCGGTCCCTGCATCGGCCATCTTTTTTGTCTCGGAATGGGATGAGCAATGCTGACGGGGATTGTTTGGCTGCCTGAGGGGTATGGCAGAGATGTCAATGACGGCGGACGACGAGGCTAGGCGACGAGGGTGGAGGAGAACCGAGATTTAAAACCAAACCATGCGCTCTCCTGGCCTGATGACATTTTTTCACGCTCAAATGCACGCACACACTCGCCCACACGCCCACACATACACACACGCCCCATGCTCAATTGGCACCCGCAGGCAACCGCAGGACTGGCATAAAGAATGCAGTGATCCAAGAGTGAAAAAAATCACGAAAATAATAAAAAGAGCCCCAGGAAAGGGAAAAAGATATAAAAAAAAAAGCATTGCTTTCTCGTCCTGTTTTCTTTACGAATCAAACTACTAGGGGAAGGGGAATCATACCAAAAAGAACAAAATCAAGGAGTATCTAGCACTGCAGTTGTTTCAATGAATCATTGAGACGTAGAAGCCAGCCTTGGAGGTCGGCGAGCGCAATGTCCATTTGATCTCGCATGGCCGGCACACCGTCCAGTACCAAGGGAGCGATGGCTAATGCAGGATCATTGATCATAGGACTGACATTTGGGGATTCTAGCTCATGCTGGAGCATCACCTGCATGAATTGAGGGGAAAAAGAGATTAAGCATCATGCCTCTTTTTTTTTCTATTTTTTCTATTTTTTTAACGCACCTGGCATTTTTCAACATTGTCTGCGCTAATGCTGCGGCGATGGTCGACTAATTTCTTTTGTCTTTGATCGACGTGCAAGGGTCGCGATGTCATTGTCATTGGTTGCAGGCGATATTGATGCTGTCTTTGCTTGTTTGCGACGAGTGCCTTGAGCGGGACACGGTCTTCTTCGGCGTGTCGAAGTGTGGTGGCCGAGCGCACGCGGCGCGCGAGGTGCTGGTGCGATGACGACGTCACAGACTTGTTTTTGTGTAGATCTGGGTCATTTGACGTGCCATTGGAGGAGGCTGGCAGCATCGGCGCGTCACCGTCGCCGGATGATTCACTGGCGGTCCGTGTCAATGACTGTTTTTGCTCGGAAAGGGACCGTGCACGGGACATGTATTGTGGTTCTGCTGATCTGTTTGGATTGTGATGGTCCGAACCGTCGAGATTGAGCGGGATCATCTTGTTGGAGACGGTGTACTGAGTTGGCGACCGCGTGTGGCTCACACCAGGCACGAGCTTGCTTGAGCTTGGCGGTGGTGTGGCAGACACGTCGGGTGCAGCAAGTGTGGGTGGCGGTGTTGGGCGCAAATAAGACGATGTGGACACAGACGTGACCATGGATGGCCATGCGGGTTGTGGTGCAGCAGCAGCTGAATTGGTCTGTGGCTGGCCCGACACGAGTGTTCGAGGCGGCGACGCGTTGGCAAACGACGTGCCGGGTGTCGACGCGCTGCGTGCTTCCATATCGATGCCCATGGTCGATTCATAATTGATGATTGGCGCAGTCGACACGGCCGATGGTGCGCTAGCCGCGGCCGTCGTTGTCACAGGCTCCATAAAAGGCGATGCAAACGCGTTGGACGTGACTGGTAAGCTACCCGAGGCGACAACAGCCGGTGATGATGACGAAAGAGGCATTGACGCGGTCGGCGTGTCGTCTTCTTTTTCAAAAAGTCGAATGAGCGGATGCGCTGTTTCCTGCGCTTGATGATTCGGTGGTTGTGTGCGATTTAATGTCGCTGGCGCGCTCTCGCTCGGGTGTTCCGAAACGAAGCTTGTCCGACTGTACCTGACCGTCTATAAAACACAAAAAAAAAAAATAATGAGCGTTTTTGTCGTCTCAATTCATTGAATAGCTTGACTATACGTCGAATTCCCAGTCGTCCAAGTTGTCAAAGTCGTTCATGGCAGCATCTTCCTCGTCGCATTCTCTAAAACAACCAGAAAAAAATGAATAAACGCGTGTCCAGACGCGTGTTTTTCGCGTTTTACATGTCGCTAATGTCGTCGGAAGCGACACTCTTGCGTTTGCCAGCTTCATTGGTGGTTTTCCACACCTCATATTTGGTAATAAGATCGCGCAGGATGGATTTGGGTATTTTAGCGGAACTCTTGATGAATTTGGTCTTGGCCAAGTCGTCTGCCGACCAGCGCTATTGTCGAAAAAAAAAATTTGTCAAGTTCTGTTCCTTTTTTTTCACGGCTGCGCGGCCATTGAATCTATACCTCTTTGGGGTCTTCACAAAGGCACAAATCGACGAATTCACGAATGGCGGCGGAAAACTGGGCGGCATCGAGCTTGGCTGGCTTGGATTTTGGGATCAGGATGACGGCGCGCATAGGATCGACGTGTGCAAATGGAGGATTGCCCATCACCATCTCGTACACCGTGATACCCAGGGACCAAATGTCCGCCTAGTTAAAAATTGAGTGAGCAAACGCGACGCATTTCTTTTTTTACTTTCTTTTTTTTCTTACTTTGTAGTCGTAGGACGAGCCTTCTCGAATGACCTCGGGCGCCATCCAATACCTGTAAAAAAAAAGGTGGGGAATGAGCACATGGAGCGAAGAATGGCGTTTTCTTGCCTCAAGGAACTTACGGTGTGCCGACAAACGTGTGCCGCTTGAGATGCGAGATGGTGGTCTGACCAGCAACCCCGAAATCACACAATTGCACATTGCCCTCCGAGGTGAGCAGGATGTTGGCCGCTAAAAACCACAGTTTAGCGAATTTTTTCTGCTTTTCCTCTTTTTTTTCGTACCTTTGATGTCGCGATGAATAATCATGTTCTTGTGAAGATACGAGAGTGCCTGGAGGATCTCCCGGACGACGACCGACGCGTACTTTTCGTCGAGATTGCCCGCTTTCATCTAAAAAAATAACAAAAACAGGTAAGTTTGGTGCCATCCATGCCGCTCAATGGGTGCATACGAGTGTGCGAATGCTTCCGCCGGCGGCGAGGTCCATAATAATCCAAAGCTTGGTGTTGTTGAGGATGCTGCCGTGGTAAGGGGTGATGTTTTGCGACTTTGCGTGCGTCAGCTGCGACAGCATGGCAATCTCTTTCTGAATGTCAGCAACGTCGTCCTCCTCCGTGTCCAGATTGAGCACCTTGATCGCCACCACCTGCTTCGTCCGGTTGTTCACTCTACGAAAAAAAAAAGCCGTCAGTGGGGGCACAAAACTCGTTTTTGTGCTATTTTTGCATTTTTACCCTTGATAGACCGACCCGTACGCTCCCTTGCCGATGCGTCTCAGCCGTGTATACATTTGAGCTGCAGGCACACCGGTCTTTGACATTGCTTTCCTTGCTGCTAGGCGTCTGTGAGAACGAAAAAGAAAGAAAAAGTAGAAAAAGGTAGAAAAAGTTGCAAGGAGAAAGGAAGAAGAACAACGAAAATGGAAGCGGAGCTTCCGTTTATTCTTTTTTCGGCATGCATTTTCACCCCGACCGCAGCTTGCGTGCGAGGCACCTCTTTACATGGACATGTTCTCTTTTTTTCGAGCAGCTCCGAGTGTTTTCAAAGTTCAAGGGCAAACATCTGGTCCAATGGATCTATTTCAGTCATTAAAAGAAATAGCTGGCTTGAACTTTTGAAGATGTTGGTCCATTGTAGTGCTCGCAATAGCAATTGGCAAATTTCTGCCTTTTTCGGACATTGTTCAACTTTGCCTGAAGTGAGATGCATTTTTAAACTTACAGAAATCATAGCAAGCATTTGTTAACCACAGGCTTTGCGTTTATAATCGGGTGCCGATTGAGCATGTGTCGAGAAATTGATGATTTAAGCATTTTTTACTTGTTTTTTGTTGCTTATCAAATGATTTCATTAAACACAAGAGCGTCGACTCTTTTAACCAACAATTTCACTCCTCTCGTTCGAACGAGCCCACCCTCGCAACTTTGCTATCGTCAGACGCCGAGCAATGGCCATTTTCAAAAGTTGCGAATATTCCAAGGGGTACAGTCGACCATCGGAAGATCGTGAAATTTAGGTCCTCAGATCGCCACGCCATTCAACCCCTTGGTAGATGACTCTCGTTCACCGACGAAATCGAGCTTAAAACCAAGGGTCCATTGGCTTGTTTTCGGGTTTTCCCCCAAAAGTGGCGAATTTTCATCTCAAGTCCAACTCAATGAGGATTGGCCGCAGTACCTTGAAAGTTATATCATTAGAAAGAGCGCGACGTGAAGCGTACGCAGACATCAGTGAGCTCTGAAAAAAGATGAGTTTCGGCAAAACCAACGCGTGATCAAGATTTAGCCTACAGGTTCGACGCGTCACAAACCGCGTCCATCGTCGAGTTACACGCACCTGTTCCTAACCAAGTTGTTGGGCCCGGTCCATCTCTTGCTGGTGGATGCGTCAGCGCGGCTCTATGGACGCGTTCTTCGTCTGCAAATCGCTTGCAAAGTTTTATCTGATTTTGCTCATGGCTCGCCAACGAGCAGATCGATCACGCTCTTTTTTGGCATTTTTGTCGTTTTCACCACGCGATGTCTCTTGTGTGCAAGTTTGGTGTCCTTCTGCGGACCCGCGTTTTCGATTTCTTCTCGGGCGCTCAAATCTGCACATTTTTTGATGTGCAAGTGGCGCGCCCTCAATGATCTCTGGCAGCTGCGCGTCTCGTCTATTAGGGGTTTCTAGCTCGCCACTTCACGTTGCGCAGTGTTTCGCAGCGCTGCAGTGCTTGTTTGGCATGTTGGAGCCGCTTTTGCTAAAATTGATATTTTAAAGAGCATTTTTGGACAAACGTATGCAAATGGTCCCCAAATCGAAAGAGATGAAAAGAGGGATGTGAAACCAACAATGGCAAATATTCTCTGATATTGAATTAATACTGTTCTGTGATGATCTTGCACATTTTTCAGTGTAATATCAGCCTATCAGCCTTTGCTCGCCGAGATCGCTACAAAATGACCTCCACAGTGAAAAGTACGTTTACCCTCTCGGTTCGCTTGCTTTTTGATATTTTCCCAGCTTCGATTGGTTTCGCTCTCGCCAACTAATAAATGGCCAAAGGTGCGATTTTTGCCTAGTTTGTCACCTTTGGATAAGGTCCTTTTGGAGAGCTTGATCCAGAACTTGGTCAAACGTTTTTAATGACCAAGATCACAGTGGTGGATCCATATTTGACAGAGATCAAATCGCTACGACTTTGGCAATGAGCCAAATTGGTGTATTTTAGCATTTTAATGCCTAGTGCTCTACTTGTACTTGCTTGAAATGCATCAAATATCCCCTGCCATGTCGTAAACAGAGGCCGATTAAATTGGTGCCGGGAAATCACTACTGAAAGACAGCCTTGAAATGGTCCATTTGCCTTGAAACACACAGAAAAATCAAACATCCACATGATTCATGCTATCTGTCGCATCCATTAACTTTTGTCCAGGCCCTACATGCCCCGCCAAAGTTAAGATCGTGCCCATCTTGAAATTCAGCTGTGGCCAATGGCCCAATGGCACTCTTGTGCGGGGTCCATGCTGGGAAAATGCTGCAAAACAATGGTATACGCAATGTACGGGGTCTCCGCGCTCTTTGATTGGGTGGATGAAAGTTACACCAAGAGTACGTGGGTATAAAAAGGCTCAGGGCGCTCTTTTTTTTTCTTGTGTCATCTTCCTTTTCACTCTCTTTTCCTTTTTCTGTACTTTTTTTGTTTTTTTTGACATGTCAGACTCGCCACGTTCCCTGCATATTAGCAGCTCGTCCGAGTCGCCGTCGCCACCTACTTCTCCCTTTGTGCCGCCTCGCAGGTAAACCAGGCAGCAGAGCACGCGTCGCGTTGGTCTTGTGTTCATTTCCCACGTTTTTTGCTCTTCTTCCTAGGGATGACCTGCGGCAACAACCCTACCACCCGTCACCCCTGCGCGACGTGGTGAGCGCGGACGCACGGCTTGTGAATCCGTCGCCGCTTGCTATCTCATCGACGCCTCCACCCGTGCCACCCAGGGACCAAGACCCACGCCGCTTCCTCAGGCTTATCGGCAGTCTTGTCAAATCACGCACTGGCACCCTCCTTACGCGCCAGACCATCCTGAAAATGGATCATTTCACCAAGGGTCCGTAGAAAAAAGAAACGAGCCATATTTTAAAAAAAGGCCACATTGGAGATGAAACTGATCCTCCCCCCCCTTTTTTTGCAAATAGGTATCAACACCAAGTTGGAATTCCATTTGGAAGGTGCGCCCAACTTTCGCGCCGCGGAATTGAATGTCTATGGTGTCGCTCAACCAACAGTAAGGGCGCAATTCCGCTAGCAAAGCCTCAATGGCGCTGTTGACGCGCTTTCTTTCTTATTTTTTATTATTTTTTGACAGGTTGTGGGCTTGTCGAGCATTCTTGCCCTGCTCAATTGCCATCCCAAGAGCCAGAGCAAGCAGAGTTGCACATGGTAAGGGGGAGACCAGATCAAAGACGCACGGTCCAACATTGTGTGACATGCTTTTTTTTTTATTTGTAGGTTCCTGACACGCGAAGAGCCGCTGGGTAAGTGCCTCATGGAGAGAGAGTGTGTGCCATTGACTTGTTTTTCCTCTTAGTCTATCTCAATGGCAATCCGTATGTGCTGCGTGAGTATGCTGATCCACTGCACAGCATGAATTCCTTTGTCGGCATCAACGCGTCGCGCCTGGAAATGGTTGAAGAGCGTCTCAAGGCCGATGTCATCCGTGAGAGCAAGACACTTGGCGGCCTGCTGCTCGTCCATCAGGAATTGGAGGACGGCACCATTGTGCCTTGCTTCATTGCCGCCGACCAAGTCCAGACACCCAAAGAAGGTAATAAAAATGCTTTCTTTTTTATTACTTTTTTTACTCATGAAACGGTTTTTCTTAGTGTTTCTGTCGTTCCAAGAGAAGGGCTACTCATTAAAGTACTTTCGCATCCCGATTCGGCCCATGCAAGCACCTGAGGACAATTATTTCGATGAATACGTACGTGTCATCAAATCTTTAGATCCCACCGACCCCCTCATCTTCAATTGCGGCATGGGCGTCGTGCGCAGTAAGACACAAATTACATTCCGAGTGAGAAACGCGCGTAGTCATCCCCCATGCCCCTTTTTTTTCTACCTTTTGTAGCGACGATGGGCATTGTGATGGCGCAAATTATTCGGCGCACCCAATTGATTGAACAGGGCTATGCGGATCCTTTCCCCGTGCCTGGGTATATTTATGAGAGCGACGAGGTCACGGATGTTCTTGAGCCGTTGATCAAGGGCATCCAAGACGCTGACAAGCAAAAGCTTCAGACAGACGTCCTGCTGCGCCTCATTTACCTGCTTGAAGAAGGTAGATGAATTGCCTCATTGACATTCCCTTGCTCACCTATTTTTTTTTTTTAGGCCTTGGCACGTCGCAGACGGATTTAAAGTCGACAATGCAATGGGTCTTTGGAAACAGCCTTGTTGTTGAAAAATTCAAGGATGCCGTCGCTGGCAACTATTACATTGTGTCCTCTCTGGTCTCTGTCCTTGAATTTGGTCATTATTGCAAGCATCTGTTGGACACGGTCATCAACCAATGCAAGTTACCGAATTTTTAAGCATTTTTATGTGTTTTTACGCGTTTTTGTGCTTTTTTTCACATGTTCTCGCGTGCTAACGCATCTTTTTTTTTAATCTAGCCGACACGGTGATCAATTTGCGCGACGACATTCTTTTGAATCGCATCCGGCAGACGACTCAGGGCTCGAATGACTATCGACGGCCGTCATCGCACCTTTATCGCGCGTCGGTGGGCTTGCAGCGGTACATGGCGTTGCTGTGCTTTACGGCATACATCAACAGCGCGGCAAACACGCGCTTTGAGACCAAGTTTTCCGAGTGGATCCACTCACGCGAGGAGATTTGGCACATGGTGCAGCATATGCGCGTCAAGGGCCCCCAGCTCTATTATTTCCGCCCCGTCGACGACCTCAACAGTCTCACCAATGTCGACCGCAACGTGCGCCGCGAGAATCGCACGGGCATGTTTGAAATGATTGGCGCCGGGGCTCAATCTGGCGTCATGTCGCTCGAAGCGGAAGAACTTGTTCTAAAGGTACATTTTTTTTGTTTTTTTTCTTGTTTTTTTGTGTGTGCTCTTGGCTGACTCTTTTCCTTCCCTAGTCGCGCCGAGGTGATGTGCTGACGCCGCAGACGATTCTCAAGATTGATTATTGGCGTGGTGGCAATGTGAGCCGCGAGGACTCGAGCGACGAAGAAGAAGGCGGCGACACGGCTTCTGCAGTGAGTCACAAGCTGCGTGAGCTGACGACGAGCGATTTGGGCGATGGTCATGGCAATTTGGATGGCAAGAGCGACAGCCGCATGCACCACACGTTCTACATTGATGGAGCGTCCAATTTCCGTCGCATTGGGCAGTCGCATATTTATGGCGTTGCGCAGCCCACGGTCAATGGGCTTCGCGCCGTGCTGCGCCAACTTGCAAAGAACCACGCGATGCACCAACATGGCAAGATTATGTGGATCAACTTGCGCGAGGAGCCGATCATCTACATCAATGGCATTCCCTATGTGTTGCGCGATCGCTACTTCACCCTGCGCAACATGCGCGCGTACCAGGGCATCACGGGCACGCGTCTTGAGCAATTGGAGGAGCGACTCAAGCAGGATGTCATCAAAGAAATTGCCAATTATGGCAATCGCATCTTGCTTCATGGCGAGGACGAGCTGGGCAATGTCATGGCCGCCTGGGAAGACGTCGATCCTAACGACGTCATGACTGTCCGTGATGTCATGGAATCGGTCGCCTCCCAAGTCCAGGCCGACCTCGCCGAGGAAACAATCGATCGCACACCCGTGCTTCAATTTGAATATCATCGCGTCCCCGTCACCGCCGAAAAGTCCCCGGACCCCGTCGACTTTGACGAATTGCGTATCCTCATCGCAGAAGAGTGCTGCACCGACTCGGCCATTGTCTTGTAAAGCGCCAATTTCTCTTTTTTTTTTTTTTTACGTGTTTCACTCATTAATTCATCTTTTTTACCCTTTTTTTTTTTTTTTTAGGAATTGTCAAGTGGGTGCTGGTCGCTCCACGCTTGGTAAGGAAGAGAGCACTGGCAAATGACAAAAAAAAAAAAAAAATGTTGCTCACCTTTTTTTTTTTTGATTGCAGGCACGGTGATTGCGTCGCTTGTGACTCGATGGATGTACAACAAACCAATGCCGTCTGATTTACAAATCAAAAACATGGAAGCTTTGCATCGGCCAAATTATCAGATTATCAACAGCCTTTTGCGCGTGATCAAGCATGGTCTGGAGAACAAATACGTGGTGGACGAGGCCATTGACGCTTGCGGCGCTGTGCAGAATGCACGTGACATGATCGAGTCGCTGCACATCCGTGCCGAGAACGAGACGCAACCGGAAAAGCGCATCCGATTGCTCAAAAGCGGCATCATGGCGCTTCAGCGCTATTTTGTTCTGATCTCATTCAATGCCTACCTCGACGACACGTCGCCTGACCACACTGTCACCGAGACGGAGACGTTTGCCTTGTGGACGAAGCGCCATGCAGAGCTGGACACCATCATGCAAGATCTCAAGCAGCCCAACAAGACAATCCAGGCCATGATGGACCTTTTGACCCCCGTGGAAAAGACAGAGACAGGCGATGGCATGGCCCTGTCATCCGAGGTCATGGCCGTCGTGCGTTCGCGCCATGGCCAGGTCCTCGCGCAGCAGACCATTCTCAAACATGACGCGTTCCCCAATTGTCAAAAGATGAATCTTCGCGAAAAGATTGATGAAGCGTACAATTTCCGCCGCGTCCAAGTGAAAATTGCCAAGCGTGCCGTTCACAACACGGTCATTGAGGCGGTCGACGGCGGGTTGGCCGCAGATTTGCTGCGTTCCGACGAAATGATGAAAACGTTCTCGCCGCCCTTCATCTGCGGCTGCGCCATGCCATCCAAAGATGCCATCAAATCCGTGCTTATTGCCATGGATGCTGGGCCCAATGGCAAGCGCACCGTGATCTGGACGTGCCTTCGAGAGGAGCCCGTTCTCTACGTCAACAACCAACCTTATGTTCTCAGGCTCTATTCGGATCCCATCAAGAACCTTGAGACAACAGGCATTGCCAAGGAGCGCGTCGAGGGCATGGAAAATCGCATGAAACAAGATGCCCTCGTCGAGCAAAAGGAGTATGAGGGCAGACTCTTGCTGCACGACGAGACACTCGACGACAATGGTGGATTCACTCTCAAGGTAATGTGTCAAAATCAAAAAAAAAAAAAAAAGCGATCCGTGCCCCTTCCCCCACTAATCCGTCTTCATTATTTATGTATAGGCCATTTGGGAGACGGCGCCCATTGAGCACATTGAGACACCCAAAGAGGTATTCCAATCGATCATTGACGACGGCTACCGCGTCGAATACTTCCGTATCCCCATCACCGATGAGCAAGCACCCATTCCCGACGTGTTTGATCTCTTGAAACAGCGCATCTTGGAGGCTCACGTTGGCAAGGACGTCATTTTCAATTGTCAAATGGGGTAAATGACAATTGAGAGAAAAAAAAGGGGGGGAAGCGCGGCGATTGACGCGCTTTTTTCGTTTTCTTTTTTTTTTTGCATAGACGAGGTCGCACCACGACAGCCATGGTTACCGCATGCTTGATTTCGATGATTTTGAACAATAACATCCACACGGACGAGTCGAGCTCGCTGAGCACGAGTCAAGTCCTGGACGATGCCGACAATGATGAGTTGACGAGCACGTCCCCAAGCCGCGTGTTCGAGGCGGACCGCGACGAGGCGTATGATGAGCGCGATCGATACCTCAATGGCGAGTACAAGATTGTGTTGCAGCTGATCAGCCTTTTGCAATTTGGCCAGCTGGCCAAGCGCCTCACCGACAAGGCGATCAACATGTGCGACCACATGCAGAACTTGCGCAAGGCCATTTATGATTATCGCTTGCGTCTCGAGTCTATGGAGGACACACGCTCGAAAAAGTATCATACGATGAAGGAAGTCGGCCTCAATTACCTCGTGCGCTACTTTTATCTCATTGTCTTTGCCGAATACCTGCTGGAAGAGGCGGCTTCGCCTACATGCACCCTGCACACCGAAGACGACGGCGACGACGACCTTTTGCATGCCCACGACGATGATCGCGACGAAATTGCCTCGGTCGAGGACGCCAATCGCCTCACCACTTTCTCAGAGTGGCTCAGCAGCCACCGCGAAATCACCAACGTCATCTCCCTCCATTCCTTTGATCTGTCATAGATATGATCCTGTAGATTTTAATAAATAATAAATTGTCAAATACAGTGTTTTCCATCAAACAAGCGCAACTGTTGCATAATCCATGTCAGGAATCGCACTCTCGCAAAGCAACGAGCTAAACAGACACCTGAATAATAAAAAGCACAATCAAGCGAGGTCCAATTCCATGTTTTACGAGCTTTTTTTTTCGCTCTATCGCGACAAAATCCTGCAGACTCGGACCTGAACGCTGACTCTGGTTGGAAATGCTGGCCGGAATTGCCAAGCTGCGACAATGATTGCTTCTGGTTGTCCACAAGCATGGAATGAAAGCAGAGGCCACCGTGTTTGAGTTCAATTTCGTAAAATAAGCGTGATCTATTATTATTTTGCTAGTTAGGCTTCAAGGAAACCATAACCAGTTCTTTGAAATCATCGCGACTTCGCAAAGGAGCGCGTCAAGGGCAAGGAAAAGCTTAAAATCCCAACGTTAGGATTCAAAAAAAAATAAAGAAATACTCTTGTTTGGTGTGTTTTTGAACGCGTTCATGATGCCCGATGACATGCCCAACAGGACTCGAGCAATGTGCGTCGCTCAAACGTCACGTGTTACCTAGTGATCCGGTGCAATTCGGCAGAGAGCGCGCGGTGGGAGTTTTTTTTTCTTTTGGTTCCTTTCATTGTGCCCCGGATTGGTGCTTTTTTCCAAGCCATCATCCATTTGTGACTTTGAGCGGATTCATTCGGGTGTCGTCCAAACCAAGTCATTGGATCAATAAATGGCTCCGGAAGGACATCTTGTACGCAGCACCTCGCGTCTCGCAAAAACGGACCTCGCTCACGGATCAGGCAGGATTCCGCGATAATCAAAAAAAAAAAAGGTGGCGTGAGTGACCACCAGATCACACACGTTGCGCGTTTAAACTCATTGTTGCGCGCGCGCGCGCGCCAGTCGACCCTGGGATTTGCCCGCTCATCCCAATTAAGCGCCCTATTCTCCCCATTGGGCGGGATGTCAATGCTGGAAGCAAGAGAAGCTTTCCTCGAAACCTTCTTTTGGGCTTATCCTTTGGACTTCAAGATAAGGTTCACATGAAAAAGGGAGAACTGGGGAGTTTTGCGCGGATCAAAAATCAAAAAAAGGCATCATCCAGCCCGCTGGTTGCGCGTAACTTGGGCAGGACAGAAACGCGAGATAAGCGGCGCAAAGCAAAGAAAGTTGGGGCCAGAGACCAGACTCTCTTTCTGTGAAGCATGATAAGAGATGGACCAAGAAGCAACATCCGTTTGGTTGCGTGACTTTTGACTTTTCTTCTTTTGGGTGGGATGATACGGGTGTGATTTCTGTTGCTTCTTCTTGCTGTTTTTGATTAAGGTTCAATTGGTTGACCCTGAGAAAAAGAAAAAGGCAGTAAAAAGGAAGCAATGGTTGCAAAAAAAACAAAAAACAAAAAAAACAAGGAAATGACCCCTTACAAGTCCTGCTTCAGCCTCAAGATGTGTTGAATTCCGTGATTCAAAGTGCACATGACCCCTCTAGACCTTTAAATGGCCATTTTTTCCATAGCCACCACTTCATTTACCGGGAAAAAAGTGGGCTGGATGACCGTCAGGAACGGACAAATTTGGAAATTTACACTCTGGATCACCGTCGCACAAAGCAAGCATCTCAGGACCGACAGGATTCTGCCAAATTCAGCGGGTACCGATCGCGGTGGATAAAAAAAAATCATTAAATAGGGCCAAGGGGGAAGTGGCGGAATCACTTCTTCCCCCTTCCCTCTTTTTTACTCCTTCCTCTTTTCTTGTAAATCATGCCATTTCAGCGCGTCCTTGAAAAGTTCAAAAGCTCTGGCCCGCAGGCGGGTGACCAGTCGCTGAGCCTTGACATCCCAGAGGAGCCACCACACAAATCGAATCCTGTGGTCGCCGCGGTGGGCGGCGGGATCTTGTTCCTATGGAACACGCTGATTATGAATCCGTTCCTGTTCATCTGGCGTTTTCTCAGAAAGTACACGAATCTCACGTTCTGGATCATCTTTGCAATGGTCGTTGGCATTCTAGTGGGCCATTTTGCCCCCGCTGCGGGCAAGGCAATCAAGCCTTTAGGCGACGCATTCATCAACATGATCAAAATCATCGAGGTCCCGCTTATCTTCTCGACACTTGTCGTCGGCATTGCAGGTCACGGCGACGATGTCGCCAAGGTTGGCCGCCTCGCCATCAAGACCATCATTGTAAGCCCTCTTTTTTCTTTTTATCAAGAATCTTGCACGTGAAACTGATTTTTTTCTCGTTAATAGTATTTTGAAGTTGTTACTACTTTTGCCCTTGCTGTTGGTCTCATCATGGCCAATCTTACCAAGCCTGGCGTTGGCGTCACTCTGCCTGAATCGGTTGATCCAGCGGTGGGTGGGCTGCAAGAGCAAAATTCCAACATCACTTGGGAAAAGGTAAAAAGTGGCTGCAATCGTAGAACAAACAAAAAGGCTCATCCCCTTTTTTTTCTTTTTAGGAATTGAAATTGATTGTTCCCACGAACTTTGCGCAAGCTTGGCTGGACAATTCAATTCTTGGAATTGTGTTTTGTGCTGCCATGTTTTCGTGCGCGACGATGCTTGCAGACCGCACGTCCAAGGCGTTCATGTTGCGCATCAACTCGTCTCTTTCGCAGGTCATGTTCAAGTTTGTGGCTCTGGTGATGAACTATGCTCCCATTGGTATCGGATGCGCGCTTGCAAACACGGTGGGCAGCAATGGCATCTCTGTGCTTGGCAATCTCGGCAAGCTGATTGGCACGTTGTATGCATCGCTTGTGATTTTTTTGCTTGTGATCCTGATGCCCGTCATGCTCATGGCACGCATCCCGGTCTGGGGCTTTTTCAAGGCGGTCGGGCAACCTTGGCTCATTGCATTCAGCACGGCATCCAGCGAATCCGCTCTGCCAAAGGCGTTTGAAAAGATGCGCGCCTTTGGATGCTCAAACGCCATCACCGGCTTCGTCATCCCTTGTGGCTACTCGTTCAATTTGGATGGTACCACGCTGTACCTCACTTTGGCATCCATTTTTGCTGCTCAAGCCGCCGGCCTGAATCTGCCCGTCGCCACCCAGCTCTCCATCATGGGCACACTCATGCTCTCGTCCAAGGGTGTGGCTGCTGTAAGTGCCCAAAAGTGACCACAAACATTGACAACAAAAAAGGGGAAAAAAGAAAAAAATTGACCCCCTTTTTTAATGATTAATTTTAGATCCCTCGTGCTTCCTTGATTGTGCTGACTGGTACGCTGAGCCAATATGGTCTTCCTTTGTCTGCCGTTTCTCTGATCATTGGTGTGGATGCCATTATGGACATGGCGCGCACGTCGCTGAATGTGTTTGGCAATTGTCTGGCGTGCTGTGTCATGGCACGCATCGAAGGTAGCTTCCGCGGTGCCGAATGGCGCGAGGAGGAACTGGAGCGCCGCCGCGCCATCTTGCTTGCGCAAGAAGAAGCCAAGCAAGACAACGAGTCCAACTATGACGGCAAGGGCCACCACGAGCACGTTGAGGACGCCCACGGATCAGCTGGCTCCGAGGAACTCAAGGATGTTGTCGTGCAATACGACGAAAAGCCGCGCCGCCCTGCATCCATCTCTAGCGCAAAATCATACGACCCGCGCTCCTAATCTTGTCATTTGTATAAATTGTATCCGTAAACAAATAAATCTTACCATGTCTAATACACGGTGGTCCAAATTGACTTGTTTTTCATCCTGGACGCATTGAATATGACAAGAAATGCGGTATATCATACAGTATGAAATACAGTAAAATGAATTAAAAAGAACAAAACTCGTCTTTTTGGAATCGTGTGTCTTTTTCGGCAATCAATTCATTCTGTATCATATCATACCAGTGTGTGAACGCAATGATGATGAATTGCCATTGCGCATTGCCACCTGCATTAGAGCGCTGCAGTGCAGCTGTGCAGGTCCAATGTCGCTGTGGAAGATGATCATATGATATGATAAATCTGTCAAAAAAAATGCGTCATTCACAGTGTGTCGTGTGAACTAGCAGGCTGCCTGTCGTCTTTGTAAAAGGGGCACCAAAATGATATAGGGCAAGTCGAAAAGACGGGTTTTTGGATTATTATCCTTTTTGAAATATATAATACTGTAAGACCTTAATACAAATGTTAGTGACCGGGTCTAGCAGAGACGTGTCAATATGGCTTACCACAAGCAGGTGGTCAAACGGTTAAAAATAAAAAGAATAATAAAAAAAAGGCAGAAAAGTGGAGAGAGAATAAAAACAAGGAAAGGCCGAAAAGAATAAATAGGAAGGGGAGGGATGCACAAGCGAACACCGTGAGCGACGCGACCAAAAGGATGGGACAAATGCCGCTAATCGCATTTTGTGGGCACAACCTTGTCATAGTCGACGAAAAAATGACCATCTCGACGAAAAATGATCATAAAGACATGGAAATACACATCATCAAAAAGAGCATACCCTGGCGCGTACGTGAATTTCCATCATCAAAAAAAAAAAAAAAAAAAAAATCTCAGCAAAATTAACGCGCTGCAAAGACCATATGACTGCGTCATAAAAGTGCATATGCTAGATTGTGCTTACTCATTTTTTCTCTTTTTTTTTTTTTTTTGCCAAATTCATGCACCTTGAACATTTAGTGCTAATGGACGCGTCAATGCAGCCCCATGGAGCACTCTGGCAGAGTCTTTCGCCTTTAAACAAAATTTGAAAATTATCCATTGCTCGCCAATGGGTGCTTTGGCCGCGTACTTTTTTCACCTTTTCCGTGGATCCGCAACGCGCTTCATCCCGTGTATAAGTTTCGCGAGATTTTTGGGAACCCATTTTTTTTATTTTAGTTTTGGAGGCTCGCTGCGGCTAGATTTTGATGTACGTGTGCACAATAATATACACCACCTATTTTTTACTCCCCTGCGGCGAACTCTGAGACTCGAGCTCACGCTTGCTACCCATTAAATTCATTGATTCTTATTTTTTTTGTAAAAAAAATCATTTACTTGCAATTGTGTGAGGTGGAGGGATGTCGACGTTGCATGATCCTTACAAATATAGTGGAATCGAGTGGAATTGAGTGAAATTGAATATGACAAAGGGGAGGGACTTGAGAGTCAAAGATAAAAGTGAACTATGGAAAAAAGATGGCAATAAATATGCTTTAAGCAAGCACAAGGCTAGAAAAGGCGACTAATAGATTGTGAACAGGGTCATTTGGCGATGGCATGGCGTTGTGACGAGCATGGAGGAGCTTTGCGGGTTGATCTTGATTGGAGGCACAATGTGGAGCTCAAGCTTTTTGTGAAGACGGAGCGAGTATTTCATGAGGTACGGGCCAAAGTGTGCCATGCACCGAGAGTTTGATGAACGATCGCCTGGAGTGTGTGTGTAGTGTGCCATGCACCGAGAATTTTGATGAACGATCGTCTGGATTGTGTGTGTTGAGTGCTATCTGCCGAGAATCTTGATGGACGATCACCGGGAGTGTTTTTGTTGTGTGCCATACACCGAGAATTTTGATGAACGATCGCCTGGAGTGTGTGTGCTGTGTGCCTTGAGCCTAGAGTCCAATGGTCTTGAGGGTTGAGCGCCTTGAATCCATGGGTGACCTATAACCCGAATGCATTTGCACTCGAAAATGAGTAAAATTTACCTGTTTGGCGATGATCCATCTTGATTTCAGCCTTGGTGCGCAAGTGTGATAAGTTGGGGGCACCAAGGTTGCTGTCAATACCATTGGGTGTTGTGAGTGGGAGCAAGGGATGCATGCAACGTCGACTAAAAAAAAAAAAGGAAGAAACAAGGGAAAAGACAAGGGAGCAAGGGGAGGGGGTCGGGTAGGGGAACTGCAAGTAAGGGAAATTGATCTACAATAATTGGATAATGGGGGTAGGGATGGTAGAGTGTTGTGGAAGCACAGATTGTGATGAATTCCGCGTGTTTGCCTGCCCAAGATGATGATAACGAGCGCAATGACGATTTGCGACGATGACTGACAGATGAGATGCCATGTAGGCGACGAGGAGGAAGCAATGGGCATCTTGGACAATCGTCATCTGGGCGGCGAACTGTTCAAAGAGGCTGTTTCACCGGATTGAAGCAAATCCAGCGTTTTGGCCGTTTTTGAACCAATTGCAATTTTGACAATGGGACGGCCGGGTGATGACGGCCTGAATCAAGGTGCTGATGAAGATTGCAAGCACCTGCAATGACAAGAAGGATGCAATTGCTCATGGCGACGCGGGTTCATCACAAAAAAGGCTGCTGGTTGCTGTAGCGCCGAATTTTCTTCGTCCAAGACCATGGAAGACGAATGAGAGCATCCAGGAAGGGCCGGGACAAGACTGTAGTGCGTTCAATTTGACTATGAACCATGAAAGTTGGCGACCAACAGCGTTGAGAGCGATTTGAGCCGCCTTGTGGACCACATCCATGACAACAGAGATAATGCACAGAGCGCCTGACTGAGTGGGGATGCCGTCGACGATTACAGACCCCCAGTGACAATCAAGTGAAAGCGATTGGTGCTGACAAAACAGAGAAAGCACCAGTTGCTGGTGATGTTGAACGATTTTGTTGCTATCCGCGTACCCGACTACCTGGGACGACGACAGGTGGATGGGTGCGCCTGTGCACTGCCACGAGAGAGAAGTTGACATCTCCAATGGGACGGTGAACAATATCCAATTGGCGAACAAATAGGTGGTGAAAGCCAAATGAGCATTTTCAAGCGCGACGTGGGACGATGGTAGACACGAAGCAAGATCGACCAGCAAAACCGGGTGCTAGCAACGACAAAAGCACCGATCGCAGTCGAAAAGGGCCATTGACGACGACCCAATCACCAGAGATGACTTGCAAAGCACGACAAATGGATGCACACCAAGATGCGAGTGCAACACCCACGTGCAGACGACGACAAGAGCACCAGTCGTAGCTGAGCAAGTGTCATTGATGACCCGGACTGTGTTAAATGAGACGATGGCATGGATGGATGGCAGCTGGCAAAAAAAAAAAAAAAAAAAAAAAAAAAAAAAAAAAAAAAAAAAAGCAAAAATTGAGCACGGCAAACTTGCAAGCATGATGCACCATCCGCATTTACCTCTGCAATTGTGCAAACATTGCTTTTTGGTAGGATTGGTGGGCCAAATGTCATGTGAAGTACATGTTGCGAGTAATACACATATGACGGCGGCTGAATTTCGAGCCATTTGAAGAATTTGACGTAGCCAAGGTGCTGAGTGTGTGTGCTGTAGCTTGTGTACGTTGCCGAGAGCGCGATGCATTGTGTCGGGAGCATTGAGCGCGTCCGTGGGCATGTCGATGCGCACAATGGCCATTGATTTCGATGTATCCGCGAGTTGTTTTCATGCATTGCGGGCAAAGATGTGTTGCGGCGCCATTTTCATCCGGTCCGATGAGCAATATCAGAGCTTGATCTTGGACGTGGGCTGTGTTGGGGCACGATTTGAGGCGCCTCGCACCTTGCCAGAGCGCGGACAGGTAATGTCGGTAAAGGATTGCGGCCATCTAGTCGGTGTTGAGCATTGTTGAGCCGTGCCGTCACGGTGTTGATGAACGACGGACGTGCAGCAAGATGCAGCAGCCAAAACCTTGTGCTGATGACGACAAATGCACTGATCAAGGCCGTGAAATCGCCAATTTGACAATTGACGATTGACGATTAACGGCCACGGATTTTGCAGAGACGACGACTTGATCACCAAAAATGACAAGGGCCGGTGGAGATGACGACAACCTTGAAATCGACGACGACGACGGGTGACGACAAACCCGTGTTGAGCCAATGGAAAGCCGAACGTGCATTTTGAAAGGCACACCAAACGAGAAGCATGTTTCCAGATTGTCCAGATGATGAAGGACGCGAGGATAGATGACCGCTGCTGAAGGAGAAAAAAAATGAGAATCCTTTCTCAAATCAGGAACCTTGGCAATGTACCTTGGAAATCGTGACATTGATACTTTTTGTCGGTTCCAATGATTCAAGCACGCCAATTGGGAGGGCGAGATGAATTCACGGATCTTGCTGACGCGTGTGTTGGTCGCGTTCACCGGTGTCAAAAGCTGAATTGATCGATCTTGCAGCAAAATCTTGATTTTGAATCCAATTGACGAGGATTCGTGGACGTGTTGGGGCCCTCGAGATGCGCGAGTTCTTGGTAAACGTCTTGATGTTGACAATTGGCGTCCATGTACACAAGAGGCGACAAGGGCCAATGGAGACCATGGAGACCATGGCGCCTGGAAATTGATGACGATGACGGGCGACGACGAACCCGTGTCGAACCAATGGAAAGCCGAGAGTGCATTTTGACAGACACGCCGCACGATACCCATGTTTCCAGATTGTCCAGATGATGAAGGACGCGAGGTTTGAGACCACTGCTGAAAAAAAAAAAAAATAGATGAGGATCCTTTCTCAAATCAGGAATATTGCCAATTTACCTCTGAATTCGTGACATTGATGCTTTTTGTTGGTTTCAATGATTCAAGCACGCCGATTGGGAGGGCGAGATGAATTCATGGATCTTGTTGACGCGTGTTGGTCGCGTTCACCGGTGCCATAAGCTGACTTGACCAATATTGCGGCGAAATCTTGATTTTGAATCCAATTGACGAGGATTCATTGCCGTGTTGGGGTGCCCGTGGTGCGCGAGCTTCTTGGTAGGCGTCTTGATGTTGACATGTGTCAGATGGCCCGGTGCTCCACCCTCTTGTTGTGCTTGGATGAGGTGCAATGGCGAGACACACATGGAGACTGAGACTGTTGTGTTTAAAAAAAATGGACGTGAGCTAAAAGGCACGACCACCCGTCGACTCCAATCCTTGATTTACCTTTTGAGTGTGCTCGGCGGTGCTTTGTATCCAGTGCCATGGCTTGCAAGTCAATTGGGAGGCTTGACAAAGGAAAAATATCGTGCTTGTGTGCTTTTCGCGTGTGCACATTGCCGGAAAGCGAATTGCGAGCCTTGGTGTGATGCACTTGGACATGTAGCCGATGCGCGTGGCCTAGCGCGATGAATTGTGTCGTTTTCATTGAGCGCGTCCATTTTCGAGTCAATCTTTGCGTATCGGCCATGGATTTTCTTTGCACATGTGTCCAAGCGTCTGTTTCCAAGCAATGCCAGCGTGGAATGAGCTTGTGTCGGGCATTGTCGAGCTTGAGTCTTGACAGTCGGACGTTTTGTTCTCGCTTGATGACCGCCCGCACCATCTTCAATGCGGGAAATGTCTTGATTTTGATGCACCGGATGCTTGGAGAGCCACCATTCCAAGACTATAAAAAGAAGAAGAAGAAGAAGAAAGCATGAGCCATGGAGCGGCCTAAATCACATGCAAGGCAACCATTTTACCTTGAACTTGCACCAGGATGAGCGGGTTTGTTGGCCAGTGTTGAGACTGTGGCGCCTGCTGCCGTGTTAGCTCCCTGACTTGATGATCCTCTTACCTGATTCCTGCGGTGGACTGGCAGGTGTCACAACGGGCAGCCTTCGGTGCCCTAAAATGCCCGCAAATGTCATGCACACCGTCCCAATGGTAATCAAGGTTGCAAAAAATCCAAGAAGCACCCATCGTCCAATCCAAGGTACCATCGATTGTCACCGTCCCCCTATTCTTGTCGTCCGTCCAAGAAGAGGGGGACAAGAAAAAAAAAACAAGGTGGTTAGTCCTTTCATCCTTGCTTTGCGCAAAAAAAAAAAAAAAAAAAAAAAAAAAAAAAAAAAAAAAAAGCAAGAGATGGGTGTCTTACCTTGAAACCAGTGGGACTTACCTGCACCGGACGACACAATAGGATGGCAGAGACTTGAATCTTGGATTTGGCCACTTTCTTGACTTTTTTGCATTCTTGACCACCAGAGGGACGACGAGCATGGCACCGGCAGGCATTTGTGCGGCCTCGCCGCTTGGGTCATTGGGCGCGCCGAGGGTCTTACCACACCGCGTGACTTGGGGTACCTCCCAGCCCGGTGCAAGAACCAGGCAAGAGAATCACCAAGCCAAGGAGCCTTCCACAGCAGCTGGCACCCTTGAATTTGTTCCACCGGCCTTGATTCCTATTGTTTTTTAATAAAAGGATGAGATTCATCCATCTAATTGCCATGTTTTTCATGCTTACCCGCTCATCCGTATTTCACCTCAATCTTCTTCACTGACAAATCGCGACACGCACCATGACAAAACGAGCACAGCGCGCGTCAATGCTCATGACGAGCCAAAGCAAGCTTGACCTTGAGTCCAAGGGACAAACACCACAATCATCTGCCTTCCTGCTTGCAAGGACACGCTGCAGGAGACCAAAGACGGCAAGACGAAGCGCCAAGATCACCGATTGAGCTGCCATCGCCAGCGTACTCAACAAACATCTTGAAATAAAACAAGATGAGCTCGTTTTTTCACGTTTTTGCTGTAATGTGTACCTTGGACAATGGCCTGGATGAAGAAATGAGACCACCGTGTCTTGTCGACACCAACATTTCCACATTGCCAGCGACAGGCAAGAGACATCGTCGAAAACACCATGATTCTCCAGATTTTCGACATGCGGGAACGATCACCAATGCCGCCTGCATGTGCGCGGGCGAGAGAGAGAGAGAGAGAGAGAGGGAGAAATAGAGCAATTCACCACCAAATCGCGTCTTGAGCATCTCGATCACACGCGCGGAACGACTGCATCACCGCCCATCGCGTCTTGCCATACAAACGCACGAGCGTGCATCTTGAACCTGATCCCCCCATTGACAAAGAGGAATTGGTCTGGCTGCGCAATGGTCGGGCAAGCAGTGGACCAATCTGCCTACCCCTTGTCCTGGTGTGGCGAGTGGGGGACCAGTGCCACTGCCAATGCGGCCCTGCGCGTGGATGACGGGTGGACGACGTCCCGATCGATCCGTGGTCTGGTGCTGGCAAAGACGGTGGGCCGGTGTCCGCTGCTAATGTGATCATGACTAGTCCGAGCAATAGGTGACCAAGCTAATGCCCAAGCAGCGCCCCCGCCGAAGCAGCTGCCTCTTGTCCTCGTTTGAGCAAAGGGGGACCAAGTCCAATGCTTCGGGTTCATCATACGGAAGAATTGGTCGGACGAGGCCAATCTTCATGGTCTGAGCGCCGAACAAACGGGGAACCACGCCGCTGTCCATCTTGTCGTCGTCGTCGTCGTCGTCATACTTGAGGGCCACGTGGTTGACCAAGCCAACGTGCCAAAGGAGCGAAAGAGAAGTCACCAATCTTTAAAAAAGAAAAAGAGTCAGTTAGCTGATTTTTTTTCTGTCGTTTTCTCTTACCAGACACCCTACTCGCGTTCGAACCATGCTTCGAATGCGGCCTGGGCGGGGTCTTCATAGTCGAGGTCGTCGTCGAAATCGTCGTCATCGTCTTCGTCGTCGTCTTCTTCGTACACGATGGCCACGGGCACCGTTTCGGCGACATCGTACTCGGGGAAGTCATCGGACTCGTACTCGAACTCATCATCGGACTCGTACACGTACTCGTCGTCAGAGTCGTCCTCGTCATCGTTCTCATTCTCGTCCTCGTTCTCGTCGTACTCTTCCTCGTTCACTTCGTCTTCGTTCTCGTCCTCCTCGTTTTTGTCGTCCTCGTCCTCGTCGTTGTCGTTCTCCTCGTCTTCGTCGGCATGCACGAGCACGGGCTCGTTGGCCTTCTCGGACTCGGATTCTTCGTCGTCGGCGGCGTGCACGGGCACTGGCTCCAGGGGGAGCGCGGGCTCGTTGACCTCCTCGGACTTGGACTCGGACTTGTCGTCTTCGTCATCGTTGGCATGCACGGGCACTGGCTCCAGGGGGAGCGCGGGCTCGTTGGCCTCCTTGGACTTGGACTCATCGTCTTCGTCGTCGTCGGCGTGCACGGGCACTGGCTCCAGGGGGAGCGCGGGCTCGTCGGCCTCCTCGGACTCGGACTTGGACTCTTCTTCTTCCACCTCGGACTCTACAGGCGCAAGCTCGGGCTCAAGGGCCAAAGGCTCCTGGGCCAAAGGCTCCTCATGCTCGAGCGCCTCGTCTGCGGGCGCCTGCTCGGCGAGCACTGGCTGCGAGAGCACGGGCTGGTCGAGCGATGGCCAAGCAAGCACGGCCTCCTTCTTCATGAGCACCGCCTTGACTTGCGCCATAGCCACGCATGCGGGCTTGTCCGCCTTGGCTTCGTACAGCACGCCCTCCATGGGGTCGCACCAGGGAAAGTCCAAGCACTCGTGGCCTGCCATGTGCAGGTCATGGCACCACTCCATGAACTCAGCGTTCAACGACAAAAAGCTGAACTCCTCCGTCAGGGTTTGTAGCGCCAGAAAGTCTTCGAAACTCCAAAGCTTGTACTTGTCTTCTTCAACGTGGTGGGGGTCTTGGGTCATCATTCTTGCAAATCGTCTTCAGTGAGGAAAAAAGAAAAGAAAAAAAGCGGACCTGCAGTCATGACAACAAAAAAGTTTCAAACCCCGACGCGCAACCCCTTTTACTGCCTTTTCACCTCGTTCGAGTGTCTACGTGATCAAAATCACCTACTTGACTATCAAAAGTGTCGTCAAACCAATGGATGCGTGTGTCCACGGATACACAGTAAAAAAAAATAGGGTGGAGAACCATCCCTCCTTTTTTTTTGTTCTGGTGTCTATTTCGTGCCTGACGCACGCGCATTCAGGCACCGCGTCCCAATTTGGGTCTCAGCGCTTGCATGAATTAGCGCTTAATCCATTTAGCCGACTGTGCGGTTGTACAAAGCGATCAACATGCAAAAAGGGGCAAACAGGCGCGTTGCACGCCCATTTTTTGTTTATTTTTTTGCTTTTTTCGCTAATCACTGCTTTCCAGCATGGTCGCGCTTGATAGAATCCGTCATCGAAGGCTATTTTAATACCATCTGTGCATCACTAAGAACCTACAATACACTGAAACCCCGAATTGCGCATAAAAAATCATTTTTCTGGCATAAAAAGTGAAAAACGTCTCGGTTGGCTGCAGGCTGCAGAAATGACCAATGTAAGTCATCCCATTAAATGCTTTGTCCCTTGTTTGTTAGTAAATTTAGAATAAAAATCGGGGGTCAACTAGTCCGTTGTCAAGCAAATCACGATTAAAGATTTTGTTGAAAAAGTGAATTTTCTCTGCAAGTTTAAGCCATCCATTGATGAAACTGCTCTCATTAGATAGGGATTCAACAGGTTCTTTCAACGTATTTAAAAGCGCCGTGTGTCATCCTATCCATTGCCGAGAATATTAAGGCTGGAATATTTTGAAATGTTTGAATGTCATTCCCTAGCGTACAAAAGGTCATGATGCATCGGGCAAACAAACATCCTTGTAATGACGACCGAGCCTGTCTGATTCGAACGATGCAAATTTCTGGCAATAGAAGAAGAATTAGATTAAGATATTGTTGCAACGGTGAAAATGTCGACATTTTGAATTCATCTGCACAACGACTCAACGGACCCCTGGTTTTCAACACCAAGTTGAAAAAAGACGTGACGAAGTGGCCTAATGAAACAGTTTTGGAGGCAATATATGCATTATTTGCAATGGTCAATAATAGACTTGGTGAGAATTCGTGAAAATCGTGCACATCTCGACTAACAGGTTAATTTACCTTGCCTTTTTTTTTTATGAAAAGAGAAGCCATGAAATAGCAAATTCGTGGCCTTTGCCCGTCATCCAAGCAGGATTTTACCCCGAAAAACGAAAAGCGCGTAAAATAGTACCTTGGCTCTGCGTTTTCTCTACCAAACGTGGATCTCGAGATTTCTCAAGACGGAGTGATCCGATTTGCATAAAAAAAATTGGAACATCGAAGTTTTGAGCCGACAACCCACTGATCTAAATTTGGCGCCAGATGGTCAGTCTCATCGCGTGAAACGCGTAAAATATTGCTTGACGCTACGATTTCACTAGCAAACACTAATCTCGAGGTTTCTCAGGACTGAGCGGTCCGATTCGCGAAAAAAATTAACACCGTAGTAGAATTGGGCCTACCATCAACTGGTCCAAATTTGGGACTAGATGGGCGAGTTTCTGAGAAAGAGCCAGTTTCATAGGCGTAAAAGGGGTAAGATCAGCAACATTTGGTCTTGTACAGCGGCAACGGCTGAGCGCCATGACGCGCAAGGCACCTCAAATGAATTATCGGGAAAGCGCGGTAAAAGCGCTTGTGGTTGGAAGACATCGCGTCGTGTTCTCGGTGAGTTGGCCTTCAGAGGTCGTTTTGATCCTGGTTTGGCCCGGAATTTATGCAAAATGAATTTTCTCAGGATTGGGTTACCCGATTTGCAAAAAAAACTTGGAACCATCGAAGTTTTGGGTCGAGTATCCACTGGTCTATGTTTGGCGCCATATAATCAGGCTGATCGGGAGGAACGCGTAAAACATTGCTTGGCGCTGGGTTTCCACTAGCAAATACGAATCTCGAGATTTCTTGCGGCTGAGTGATCCGAATTGCAAAAAAACTTAACACCGTTGGAGAAATGGATCTACCATCAACTGGTCCAATTTGGAACCAGATGCGCAAGTTTCTGATGAAGCGCCAGTTTCATAGGCGTAAAGTGGGTAAAATCATTACTGTTTGGTCACATACGGCGGCAAGGGCTGAGCGCCCCGACGCGTGAGTCACATCAAATGAATCAGCGGGCAAACGCAATAAAAGCGCTTGTTGTTTGGAGACATCGCGTCGTGTTCTTGGCAAGTTAGCCTTGAGGGGTCGTTATCATCCTGTTTTGGCTCTAAATATATCAAAAATGCATTTTCTCAGGACGGAGTGATCCGATTTGCGAAAAAACTTGGAATCTTTGAAGTTTCGAATCAAGGATCCACTGTTCTAAATTTAGAGCCAAATGGCCAAGCTCGTCGGGAGAAATACGAAAAATATTGTTTTGAGCAGGATTTTCCCAAGCAAACACGAATCTCGAGCTTTCTCGTAACTGAGTAATCTGATTCGCGATAAAAATTAACACCGATGAGGAATTGGGTTTACCATCAACTGATCCAAATTTGGGGCCAAATGAGTAAGTTACAGAGGAAGCGCCAGTTTCATAGGCGTAAATGGGGTACGATCAGCAGCATTTTGTCTCGTACCGCGGCAACGGCTGAGCGCCCCGACGCGCAAGATACCTCAAATGAATCGGCGTCCAAACGCGGCAAAAGCGCTTGTTGTTTGGAGACATCGCGTCGATTTTTCGGCGAGTTAGCCTTGAGGGGTCGCTATCATCCTGTTTTGGCTCTAAATATATCAAAATTGCATTTTCTCAGGACGGAGTGATCCGATTTGCGAAAAAACTTGGAATCTTTGAAGTTTCGAATCTAGGATCCACTGCTCTGAATTTGGAGCCAGATGGTCAGCCTCATAGAGAGAAACGCGTAAAATATTGTTTCGCGCTTTGTTTTCACTAGCAAACACGAATCTCGAGTTTTCTCCGTACTTGGTGATCCGATTCGCGAAAAAAATTAACACCGTTAGAGAATTGGGTCAACCATCAGTTGGTCCAAATTTTGGGCCAAATGAGCAAGTTTCTGGTGAAGTGTCAGTTTCATAGGTGTAAAAGGGGTAAAGTCACCGCCATTTGGTCTCGTACCGCAGCAACGGCTGGACGCCCCGACGCGAGAGTCATCTCAAATGAGTCAGCATCCAAACGCGGTAAAAGCGCTTGTGGTTTGGAAACATCGCGTCAAGTTCTCGGCGAGTTAGCCTTCAGCTGTTGTTTTGATCCTGATTTGGCCCTGAATTTATGAAAAATGCATTTTCTAAGGACTGAGTGATCCGATCTCTTAGAAACCTTGACATTGTCGACTTTTGGTGTTCAGCGTCCTCAAGCTCAAGTATAGGGCCCGATGAACAAGATCCGGAGGACGCACGCTGTAAAAAGGGGGTAAGGTCTTTTCCATTCAGGTAGCAAACGCGACAACATCACAACGTATCAGCGCGCAAGTCATCTTAAATGAATCCGCGGCCAAATGCGGTGAATTATGATAATGAGTCCTGGTGTGCCAGGCTCGGTATGCGATGAAACCAACTTTTAGCAGGAAAAAAGCGCGATTTTTTTTTGTTTTGGCGCGAGTCAAGTGTCAGTAAAAAGACATGCGCATGTTTGAATAAAAGTAAACGTGATGCAGGATGTCAGCCAATTCATCAGTGAGAACACTGACTTTTTTTGCATATTCAGAACGATTGATTCGGCTGTTTACCTCAAATGCGTCCAAAATGTTGCCGCTGCATATTCTGAGAGAGATCATGAAAGGTTTATTTTAATAATGAAATATTGTAGCTATACAAGAAAGAAAAGAAGCATGCAAAATAAAAACAGGATGGGGGATGGGAGGGGTTTGGAGGGCATTGAAGGGGGGATGGGACTTTCTAGTTGTAGAAGGAAACAAAGGCATTGACGTCCTTGTAGATGCGAGGAAGAGGCGAGTCGCTAGTGGCCTTTTCAGCGAGCTGGTTCTGTTGCTTCTTGACCTTGTTTCGGGTCTCGAGGTTGAGGTGGAAGGGAGCGAGGAAGCTGACGACCTTTTCAAAGGTTTCCTCATCGCCTTCGACAAGCTCGTGGATGATATCTTCGACACAGATGACGCCTGCGTCGCCGAGGGCATCTTCGACCATGGTATTATCAGTGATGGGGACGCGCTTGCCGTCGATGGTGGTGTGTGCTCGCTTGTTGACGACGGAGCGGACGGATTCGAGCGAGGGAGCACCAACGAGGACATAGGGCTTGATGGCCATCAATTGCTCGTTGATCTTCTTGGACTGGCGCACAAAGACGGCGGCGTGAAGGCGGTCAAGACCCAAGTTGACAAGCGTCTTTTTCACTTGAGGGTGCAACTTGCGCTTGCTGTTGATGGTGTCCTGGCGAACAACAAGAAGCAATTGGCCGTCGCCATTGTCGCTGATGCCCTTACGCTCCATGCGGCGCTTGATCGTTCTTAATCGGTTCGCCTCCTGCTGTAATTGCTTGCGACCACGCACAAGCTCATCCACGCGCGTGAACGACGTGCGCAATGCCTTGCGCTGCTTGCCCTTTTGTAACTTTTGTTGGCGCTGCTGCTCACGCTTCTGCAGATCCACTTGCTTGCGTTTCCTTAGCACCACCTCGGGCACCGTCTCCAAAGGCCTAAAAAAACAAGAAAAAACGTAAATATGCATACGCCTGCTTTTCTCTTCTCTATTGTTTCGTACTTGTCGTTGTTGTCCAGCATGGTATTGAAAAAAGGGAGTAAAAAAAAAAAGTAAAACGAGAGCAAGAAGGAAAGAAAAAAAAAATTTCATCAGCCACCCATTTTGGCCATTTGCCTTGGAAACCCGCCGAGCCAATCAGAAGCGGCGTCCCAATTCGCCCGTCCACGATTGCATGAATTCGTTTGTCGGCTGTCGATACACTCTTTCTGCCCATTTTTTCTTCACAATGCACGTAATCACGCGTTATAGAATAATTTTCGCTCATTTCACAAAACAATGTTGACAAGCACGAATGAAAGGACGAATGTGTGGCAATTTCCAAGTCATTTGAGACAAGGCTGTGCCACAAGCAGGACCACAAACGCGTGGGTAAGGACGTCAAATGAGACACGTGCGTCAAAAGATCAGGGGCAAGCATCCCCAAGTGCCCTGGTAAAAGACGCCCTCGTGGCGTCTCGATGCAATTGGGTACGAATTGGCTCCAAAAATAACGGATAAAAAAAAAAAGAACTCGTCTCGCCAGGGGATGAGGGGGACCGCGCCTACTCCTTTTTGGTGCAATAGCTTGATGATGGCGGGTATAGCCTGCTTTTGGCAAATGCAGAAAATGGTCAGTGCCCTCGTTGTTCCAGCACTGCGTACTCCGCCGCCCCCACATGATTTTTTTTAATTTTCAGTGTCCTATTTGGATGTCGTTGGGTATTTCTTTCACTCTTTTTCTTTTGTTTTCCTGCACCCTCTTGATTTTTTATTTTTCATCATGGACACCAAGGTGGTGGATCAGGCCAAGCTGGATTTGGACGTTGCTCGATGCCAGGGCCAGTGGCAAAGCGTGCAGCACCTCGTTTACCGATCTGGCCAATTCACGGAGCAATCAGGTACGAAAGTCACGATTTGACACCGAGAGGAAGAAAAAAAAGGCTGACCTTTTGTTTTTATGCATAAAGTGCTGGAGCGCACTGCGCAATTGGAGGTCGATCTCATTCAACTTGTGCAAAACTCGCGTTTACAACGCGATCATCTGCAAGACGAGCCCGACAATGTCACGCCGCCGCCCCAGCTGTTTCCTTATGAGGTCACGGACATCCAGCAGCAGCTAGAAGCAATTGTGCACCTCCATTCCAAGCCAACTCTCACGACCCCGGACGATTGGCAAGCACAGGTAAAAAAAAAAAAAAAAAAAAAACCTGATCGCCTCATTTTACAGCCGTTCTCACCTTTTTTTTCTTTTTTTTATTGTCGTTCTTTTTTTTAGCTTACACGGATCATCCTTGCTCGAGTGTATTACGAAAGTGGGCAATACGAGCGTGCGATCCAGCAATTGCAAAAATTGGCTCTGCGGCTCGAGGATGTCAGTGAAGGGTATGGCTTTGTGCTCCTGATTCAAGCTCGTGTCATCAAAGGTAATACAAAGGGCAATTGGCGAACGAAGGAGCCGCGCTGATTGGCAATCATATGATTTTTTCCCTTTTAGGCATCAGCCTGGAAATGATGGGGCAGCTTTCAGGGGCATTGGATGCGTTTGACTCGGCGTGCACGGCCATGGACGAGCACAAGAACCAGACAGGTGTGACATTGGCGTCTTGGATTGAAGATGGATTGTATCGAGCCATCATGGTCGCCGTGCGTCAAAGGTGAGAAATGGATAAAAAAAATAGAGGAAAAAAAAAATAAAAAGTAAAACAGGGCGAAAAGGACCGACCAGAGCCACTTACCCCATTTTTTTTTTCGTTCATCCAGGTCTCCACTCGCTGTGAAATTCATGCGGTTCTATACCCAATTGTCGTCCACCCATTGGTCGCATCAATGGCGTGTGCAGAAGCAATGGGTCATCTTTAAGCTGTACACGCAGCATCTGATCCAACTGTACCAGGATAACCAGTACCCTCACACTTCGACTGATCGCGACGAAATTCAAAAAGCCGCGTTTAACGAGCTGTTCATCCTCATGAATCGCTTTCGCGGCCTGATTCGTGCCTATGCCAGCAAACTCACTGCTGACCAGATTGATCCGTTCATCACCGAGTTCATCAATATGATGTTCCTTGCGCATGACACCATTGGATGGGGTCAGATCAGCCATATTCGCCGTGTGCGCCAGGTAAAAAGAAAAAAGCGACACGTTGCGCGCAAAATTGTTAATTTTTATTCGATTTTTAGTTTTTTTACCATGCCAACACCATCACGTTCAACAACCCCAGCATCCCTCGCGGCTTGTTTTACACGCTGTTGCGTCTGGGTCACTACGAGGAAGCGAAATACGCATTGCGCACGTATTTCGAGCTGATTGGTCTGCCTGACGCGCTTGAAGAAGAGTCTGTGCGCGGACCATTGACTCTGGAGGACAAATTGAACCTCATCAAGGCCAAGCTGCATCGCTCATTCTCAAATGAAACCAATGTCCAAGCCATCCAGGTCATTGTCACGGGCGCCCAATTCTATGCACGCGACATTCGCAAGGGGGATTTTGCCATTCAGCTTGCCAACATTGCCGTGGGTCTTGCCGACGACTCGGACGACAATGACGAGGCCACAACGGTGACCGATAAGCTGATGGTGCAATGCCATCGTGTGCGAGGTGTCGCCTACGGGCTGCTGGCCGCCCAATGTAAAAAAAAAAAAAAAAAAAAAAAAAAAAAAAGACCACAAAATTAACACAATGTCCAAAATTCATTCTTTTTCTTTTTTTTTTCTTTTTTACTTTAGCCACAGATCCCGAGGAGCGAGCCGCGCATCAAAAAGAGTCGCTGATGTCTCTGGAGATTGCAGTGACGCTGGATCGAGAGCAATGGCAAACTTTTTACGAATTGGCATATCAGCAGCTGCAGATGCGCGATTGCAAGGGAGCAGCAAGTTCGATTTCGCAGGCACTCAAGCTCAATCCCAACCATTTGCCTTCGTGGATTTTGCTCGCGCTGATTTACACATCGCAGCAAAAGGTGGCTGAGGCATTGACGACGTTGGAGCATGCGCTCAATGATTCGCAAGCTACGGAGCGGCTGATGCATCTCGACACGTTTGGTGCACCGGCCATGTCGTGGACGGGCGAGGCAAATTGTCTGGACGTGCTCAATTCGGCCGAATCGCTTGTGCAGATGCACATGCTGGAGCTTTCTTGCATTGCCAAGCTGGACGGCGCCGCGCAGGTGTTGCCGCAGCTGTCGGATCTGTTTTCTTTGTACAGCGTGCTCACCACGCACCTTGGCATTGCCGAATTGCTCGAATTGGAGAAAGATCCTGAAATTGTCTTGCCTCATCATCATCCGTCTTCACAGCAGTCATCGCCGGCGCCGCCGTCATCGCAACAACAGCGACAACAAACCGATCAACCGCGCAAACCGAGTATTAAGCAGATTACGACCATTAGTTCGCCTGTGCACAGCACATCACATGCACGCTTGCGCCTCCAGCAACAGCAACAGCAATTACCTTCGCCAGAGGCTGAAGAAGCATCATCGCCGTCGCCAACAACCATTGCACCGCCCGATTTTACGCGTCGATTGCCCTCTGGCGGCTCACTCATGTCGTTTTCGTCCAATCCTGCCTTGCTCGAAAATATCAAATCGCGCCCAACACCCGTGCGCTCCACGAGCCTGCGCGGCATGCCCGAAACAAAATCTAGCTTTGTGCGTCGTGGCTCGCAATCGCTGAAAAAGAGTCTTTATCAACTGGAATCCAGTCTCGGCCAGCGCAGACCAAGCGCCATCACGCCAAATGCCTCGGCCATCTTGGTCAATGGCACCGCATCCAATCAAGGTAAACACCAAATCAAAAAGAATCATCAAAAAATGGCGAAAGCGAGGAATTAAAAGGGGCTAATCGAATTTCTTTATCCCTTTTTCCACCTTTTGTAGCGCGTCGTCCCACGGCGTCATCCGATTTTTCGCTTGCATCTGTGCTTTCGCCGAGTCTGTCCATGGCATCGATGCGCAGCCAAGGCAATATGGAGCGATCTGCATCATTCATGTCCGTGCTTGGCACGGAACAGATGCAAGAGGGCCGCCAAGCGTACACGCGCAACAACTTCTTGCATTACCAGCGCGATCGATGGAATTCGCTGCTCGTGAAGATTTGGCTCTTTGCGACAGACATGTTCACGCTGGCGGGCCAATTCGAGGAGGCGAACAAGGCATTGATCGAGACGGAGATGCTCGCGCCGGGTGTGGCGGATGTTTGGGGCCAAATGGGCCAATTGTGTGTGCAGGCCATGGGCAAACTCGCGACGTCGCCGGAGAATGGCAAGTACGTGTGGACAAAGGCCCAATGGCGCTTGCGTGAGATGGCCATGGAGGCGTTCCGCAAGGCCCTCACGCTCGATGAAGAACACGTCGACAGCCACATTGCACTTGCCGAACAATTGACTCACGTCAAGGAGTGGGAGCTGGCCGAAGGGCATCTGGACCGTGTCACACGCGCCCACGGCTGGGATCATGCCCAAGCATGGTGTGCTCTAGGCCAAATTTACCAACAACAGCAGCAATTGGAGCGCGCAAAGCAATGTTTCTTTTATGCATTGGACCTCAATGACACCAATCCTATCCAGCCATTGTCCAGGACCGTTCCCCGATTTGCCTAGAATCCCTTTTTTGATAGATAGCCCAGCATCATAAAGCCCTTCAATTCCATTTTTAAACTCTCAATTCCCCGTTAAGCGCCTCACTTGAGCCCTTTTTGTGCCTTTTTGTCCAAGGATTGACAGGAAAAAAGGGGGAAAGGGGGGAAATCAATCCCAGCACAGGCAATGGCCCAATGGGGGACCCGATTTGACCCAAGAGCGGCGGGATGAGCGAGAAAAAGCCACCGTTCAAATTTTTTTTTTAAATGTGGTGCCCGACAGTGCCTGTTTGTATTTTCTCTCTTTTTTCTTCCTCTTTCTCACCATGCAACTTTTCGTCAAGTCCCTTGCTGGCAACACTCTTGCCTTCAACGTTGAAGCCGCTGCCACCGTCGATGCCGTCAAGGCGATGGTCGCCCAGCGCGAAGGTAAAATGCATTTGTAAATTTCTCAAATTGTTTGCCGTCCCCTCTGACCTTTTTTTTTATTTCAAATTTAGGCATTGATGCCTCGCTCCAGTGCCTCTCTTTCGCTGGTAAGCCCCTCCGCGACGCCGAGGCCTTGACCGCCTACGGTGTCCAGGACAACAGCACCCTCCACCTCAACGCTGAGTTGCTCGGTGGTGGTAAGAAGCGCAAGAAGAAGACCTACACCACCCCCAAGAAGATCAAGCACAAGCGCAAGAAAGTCAAGATGGCCATCCTCAAGTTCTACAAGGTTGATGGCTCCGGCAACATCACCCGTCTTCGCCGCGAGTGCCCCAACGGCTCGTGCGGTGCTGGTGTCTTCATGGCCAACCATGGCGACCGCCAATACTGTGGCAAGTGCCACTTGACCTACGTCTTCAAGCAGGTAAAAAATCATCATTTCACCCTCGCAAATCAACGAAATCCCCCGAATTGACCGCTCATCTTCTTTTTTAAAAATAACAGGGCGAGCAGGCTTAAATGCATTAGTTGATCCATTGATCACTTTTTGATCATCTAAATTAAAAAGCATCCTTTGGCAATTCCACCTTATTCTTGGGAAGAGAGTGACCTGGCATCACCTTGATGATCCTGAATATAAAGATGGCAAAGAAAAAAAGGAGAGCAGAATCTGGATCGCGCGTGATCCAAGGTCGTGTCGCGTCCCCCGTGGCTCGAAAGGCACAAAAGTGCAAGACATGAAGGCGCGCGTCGCGTGATTTCTCCTAATTTTCAACAACAACAAAAAAAAAGCGTGTCTTTGCTTCCCATTATGTTTTTTTTCGAGGTTGCTGCTCGTCAATGCGGGATGCTTGCGTCACAAAAGACGTGACGGACAGTGGGACACGACATGCGACGCGTGATTTTGTGTCACAAAGAAGCGCGTCCGCGACGAGTACATTTCCAATGCATTAAATCGCGCTACAATGACATCTCACGGCCAGCAAAAGTGACATGATTAGCTGAACAATGCACTCCCACCTTGCCAAATAAACGTTGGTTTCGTTGTTGCAAGTGGGCATTTTGAACTTTTTATGTCAAACGATCAAATGAGCCCTTATTTCGCGATTTTCTCGGCAATCATCTAATCAACGTCTAGTTTAATGACACAGCACGCGACAAGCCGACGCTTAAATGGTCAGCAATAAGTTTTAACGCGTGTCGGCTCGAGCAGTTTAGAGCAATGCATCGAAATGGCCAAAACGCGCCTGACGCATTGGACTATTTCTGTCGTCGCAGCGATCAGGTCTCTTTAAAAGTTTGATCAGTTATTCATCGTGAACATTCAAGGCATACTGCCAAGGCTGAGATCGCCCTGGCTGCCCTTGGCAAAGGATTTGATCGAAAAATCATTCGATTGGTGAAAAATGTTGAAATAAATTCATTTGTAACTCGTTTTACAAGTGTGTTTTGACGAGATGAATTTAGACATGATCATTCACTGCGACACCTTTCGGGAGCAAATGAAAAAAAAAGGCCATTGCGAAGAAATAGTCCTTTATACCACTTTTGGACGTAAATGGGGTGACTCTCATCAACCAGACATGGCCAAGTCTTGACATGCGATCTGACATGCCATAGCGAGCTAAAAATCCGTAGTAAGGTTCATTTTGGGCCCGCGCGCAGCTGTTGGTGCGCGCCACACGCAAATTAAAATTAGGCGTGGCGGCTCTCCGAAACCAACATTGCAAAAATGGGTTTTCAAAATGATACCAAACTTGCACACAAGCGGAAGCGCATGGAGAAACTAAGAAAAATGCCAAAAAAGAGCGGGATGGACCTGCTGGTTGATGAGCAATTCGTGTTTTTAGATTTTATTTCAACTGCGAATTGCACGGGAAGAATGCGCTCATCGAGTCGAGCTGACGCGTCCACTGGCAAGTGATGTACCAGGTACATAGAATTGATATGAAACAGGCGCGTGTAACTCGGCGACTGACGCGGTTTATCACGCGTCAAAAAATATATATGGTTTTGAAACCGTGTCAAAAGTGCCAAAAAATCGCTTTTTTCATAGATCGCGGATGTTCACGTCCGCATCGTGCCATGCTCGTTCTGATAGTGTAAGTTTCTCCTAAATACATTCATTTTTCGTTGAGTTGACCTTGACGTGAAAATTGGACCCAAAACGCTTTTTACGCCGAAACCGACCAATCGACACTTGGTTTTTATTGCCTTTTTGTTGGTTACTGGGGGCGACTTTACCGTGTGGATGACTGGCGTGGCGATCTGACGACTTGGATTTGACCATTTTCAGCTCCTCGACTGTATCCCAAGGAAAATTCGTCATTTTTGAAAATCGCCATTGCGCGCGATCCAGTGGTTGCAGCGCCCTGTGGGTGAGCTCATTTGAACGAGAACGCCTGGATTCGTGGATTAAACAAGTAAGCGTACTTGTCCTTTGCAAAACCATTGACAAACGATAAAAAAAAAAAAAACTAGAAAAAGGCCACATTTGCGAACTTTTCGACATCGCACTTTTAAGCCTCTGCTTTTAATTCACAAGTATGTGGCTAATGGCTAACTAGATGCCAAAAATATACTGCGAAACCTGTGTCTATCAGCCCGTTCGCCATCAAGCTACCAAAGACACAAAACTTCAAATCGCACCAATTCAAAAATTTGGACACCATATGATCCATTCTCTGTCAAATTTGTACCAGTTGGGTCTCTATGTCCTAGAACGCATTGCGCAAGGTATTAGCTCCCAATCCCTGGCCATGGAAAAGAGATGTTCAAAACATTGAGTCCAGGGAGTGTATCTACTAGTTGATGACCAAGAAATCATATCTGTCTCAACTGGCTGTTATAGCGAATATCGAGCAAGCACCTTCTTGCGCAATAAAATCGTCACGAAGGTGGGGCAACTGCAGTGAGGATGCGCATTTTTCGCGCCATTTTGTTGATTTTGCGCGTGAAATAGTAAAAAAAGAAAAAAATTGGCAGGCACACGTCCGTGGCCCATATGGCTCGTAAGCCTCATTTTTATTATAAAAGTACAGATGGTATGAGCAGATTCAATTATTGAGGGAAGACTACAGTGTAAATTCGACGAAAAAAAGCGAAAAACTTGTGCGCACTAATCGTCATGACCAGCATTTAGAAAAAGGGCAGCTTGATGAACGTGTTACTTTCGTCGTAGAGGAGCGCGGCACCAATGTAGTAGGCGACGGCGGCAATGCAGATGGAGAAGGCGCCACTGGCCGTGAGGAGAGCCTGAATGTTCAAAAAGTGGCCGAGCATGCTTGTGAAGAAGCCCAGGAACACGAAGGTCAGGGTGATGCGAATCAGCCACGGCTGGCGGAAGGTGCCCAACAGGAAGATGAAGGCAATTGCGGAATATCCAAGCATGAACACGGCGGTGCTGTTGTTCAGCACCTTTGGGTCCATTTTTTCAGCCAATTCCAAGAAGCCGGATTGAGGAGAGAAGGTGTAAGCGAAGCTGAAGAAGAAACCAGAGAAAGAGATCATTGTGGTGGCCGCGTAGGTGTTGCCAATGAGGAGCTCAAACAGACCACACAAGAATTGGCCAAGACCAGCATAGCCGACGCACACACCGGTCACTGCATGAGGCAATGGCGTGACATCCAAACAAAAGAGCCCGACGGCAAGCGAGCCGGTGCCAAAGGAGAAGAAGCCAAGGGGCGCAGGGTTGCCAGGGCGCGCATTGCCGATTTTCAGGGAAGGAGGATAGGCCGGCGCGGCATTGGCAGGCACCTGAGCCTCAGGGTCATGGACATGATTGGACGTCACATTGACAGCTTCACAGTGCTCGTATTCAGCCTTGGTCGAGGTGGACATGTGAGGAGAAAGAATTAGAAAAAGAGTGGTAAAAAAAGTAGAGAGAGACAAGAAGAAAAAAAAGGATAAAATGTCAATTGCGTCGCGCACTTTATATATTTTCGACTTTTTGGCAAAATCTTGGACTGCCATTGCACGTCGACCCTTTCGTGAGAGGTGCAATTGCTCGCTTGTACCCCACATTTTCCTTTTGAGGTGCGGCAAAACATTCAAGTTCCTATTTCCCATGTTGACAGGCTAAACGCTATCTAAAAGCAGGTCATTTCGTGATTTGGTTTTGCAAGCTTGTTCCAATTGACCTCTCTTTTGTCGTCTTTTCCTCGTCTCATAGTCGTGTTTTTCCGTCATTTCGGCCATACCCCACATTTTTTTTTATTTTTTTACACGTAGGTGACCTGTGTTTGAAACGCATCTCTCTTTTATTATTCTCCTTTTCCGCCTTTGCCATCCAATGAGCCGCGCAGACGCGAGCGGTGCAAAGATTCGGATTTTTAAAGTTTGCCTTGTGCCACTGTTGGCCAGATTGGCCCTGCTCTGAGATCAGTGAACTCAATTTGAGGACCCAACTGCAAGGGCATCGAGCCCGTGAGTCGGTGATGAGCGAGGTGGGCGTCTTTTGGCTCTCATGCCAACAAAAGAGAAATTGTATACGCGTGCATCTTGCATTTGGGAGTGGTTTTTTCTGACCTTGGGAGATGCATCGGTTCAGCGGCAAAAGCGATCATCTGCAGATGCTGATCAATGTCTCTTTTGTGCAGGTCGTGCCCGCAAAAGGCGTGGGTAATCCACACGATTGCCTAAAAAGAGCCTTTTTGCGGGCTTTTTCCCAGTCATTTCCACAGATTCCATGGTTCTCACCAATGTCGAAATTTTGAACCTGCTTAGGTCAACTTTTTCTGCGCAGGCAGCAATTGACAGCCACGACAGAAACGGCAAATGCAAGACGTGTGGCCCAGCTGGTCGCAAAAATCGAGGTTGCCGACGTTTCTGTAAAATGCCCGTTCCTGCATTTTCTCACTTTTGACTGCTTTAAATGGGCAAATTAGCGGATGCAGTCAAGCATTGGCCATGAGATCCCGATGGCCGTGCCGTGATCGTGCATGAAGGGCAAGCCCGCGAGGCGGACAATGGCTTGGGCTGAGTGCTCTGTGGCCATGCGTCCGGCGGACAACAATGGGCGGGGAGAGGAAGATAAAAAAAAATCCCAAACTCTGGCACGCACACACACGGTATTTTGCCTGACTAAGTGAGAAAACAAGGGGCATTTGCGCAAGCGGCGGTCAAATAATCAGCGACGAACCCCTTCAAAGCCAGCTTTCCGCAGTGCTGTGGGCGACGAGTGACAATGAATGGAAAATTTCGGGTCCGATCATAAAAAAAAAGCCCCACTGCTTGATGGCTATCTTCGTTTGGGAGATGGGCCGCGTCAGAAGGTGTCATTGCTGCATCATTCCCCCCCCCAAAAAAAAAAAAAGTAAAAAAAAAATCGTCCAAAGTGGATGAACCAAAGAAATTGGAAAGAAAAAAGACCAACTCCACTTGCCAGAGAAACAATGGATTTATTGCCATAACTAGGTGTGCAACCAGAGTCAATGCGTGAGAGAATTGACGACGCCCGCCGCCAACAGGTTCTCAGTGGCGCTGCAAAAAAAAAAAAAAAAAAAAAAAAAACAATAAACAAAGAAAAGGCGATCGAGTCAACCTTCCTACCCCGCAATGGACTAGCCCCAACAGCAACCAACACGCGAGCATTCCTTGATCTGTGTGCTATTAAACTCATCCTGACCTCTTTCAACGGCATAAAATCAAAGGCAAACGCTCATTTTACCCCAAACCCATTCTCATTGATCTTTGCCTCGAGAAATTGAAGCATTGTAAAGGTTGTATGCAAACCATGGAAGACGGCGCGCACGTTTTGCTAACAAATGCAACAGGCATTGCGGGCCAGCAAAATGAAACACAGGCGTTTTTTTTTTTATTTTTATGATCTGCTTTGGGCAAAATGAGACGCGCACGGCGGCAGCGGCAATTGCCCAATTTTTATCGTCATTTTTTTTACCACGGAGAGCACGCCGAGCCCGATTTCAATCGAACGATCAGCTTTCCATTCCGCTTTTTTCACGTTCATCGGCATGTTTCGTGATTTCTTTGATTTAATGCATGTCAATTCAAAAAGTACTCACTCTCGAATCAATGAGAAAAAGGAACAATAAGCAGATACGGCGCTAAATGTTGAAAGCGCCAGCCAAACGAGGGCCATATTGCCGTGCTCCATCGTCTTGCAAGGCAAATGCCTGTCATCGTGGCATTGTCATGCCATTTCTCAGCGTGCGGTCTGTACCACGGCACACCATGGAAGTTATTTCAGCATGTTTTGCAACATTGGTGGTGATCTGTTACAGGTACGTCCCTGAGTCAAAAAAAAAAAAAAAAAACGCGAACAGGAAAAAAAAATAAAAGGCGCGGAGATGCGGTCCATGCTGCCTTTTTTTTTTTTTACACGCGCCTCAAGGACTCTGTCCTCCCTTAAGAGTTTATAAACAGGCCATGGATCGAGAGAGGAGACGTGGTGCACATTGTTGCAACTGAAATGGTGCAATGGCATGAAAACGCGGGCACATTGTTGAAAAAACGATCCCCAAAGAGCGGCGAACCGAATAATTGGGCAAGAAATGTGCGTGGAGTCTCACTGCGAAACACAATGACTAAGTGAGAAATTGTGTACCACGCAGGGTGGCCGTTGTGATCGGAGGGTCAGGCAAAAAGTTGAAAATTTGAGTGCCAAGGCAAGACTTCCTTGGTTTAGGTGTGCTCCATCCCTCCATGCGTCCACCAAATTCTAATTTGGGAGGATCAGGGAAATGAGCGTGTGGGGAAAAGCGGGCCTCTGATGTCAACCAATCAGGACGCCTATTATGCAGAATGGGAAGCGGTTGAATTTGGGCGGGTTTTGCCTAAAATTGCCAAAAAGGTTGGCTCGTGTAATCATCCTTTGGCCCCCAGACGCACCCCCAAGTGTCCCATTGCATTGGACTTTCTCCGAGATGCAGGCTCCGAATGGACTCCTTGAACAAGTTATTGGAGAACCTGCGCGTCGACGCGTAAAAAAAGCGTGAAAAAGTTCGCGACGCGGGCCATTTTGTCGCGAAATTGAGGGATGAAGCGGTGGTCATCGTTTTGCCATTTTTCCTCTCAAAAAGACAAAAGGATGAATTCGGATCCCCAGCGTGGGGGAAAACACCCAAAACGATTCCAAAATGACCTTTTTTTGGCCATTTCTGTTACATGAGAGCTGGGTGGAGAAGGAAGGTTTCAACCTTGCTTGTTTTCTATAAATTGGATGCCCTTGACGGCCAAGAGGGAATGAAAAAAAGCCGCGCATCTTCTTTTTACTTTTTTTTTCTCCACCTTTTTTTATTTTATTTTTTTAATCATGTCCATCAAGAACGACGGTGTCGAATACGTTGACAATGTGGCTGTTGAGGTTGGTGCCCTGTCTGACGCGCAACCACAAGCTCCTCCAGCCAATCCGGCCTTGGCCCACATGAGCAAATACAATTTCCTCCCACTGGCGTTCCAGGGCTTTGCTGTTGGCTCGATCGTCATTGGCTTTTCAAACATCAACGATATCGTGCCTGTTGGCACGCTTCCGCAGATGGCCATGGGCGTGTGTGTCGGCAGCAGTTTCCTTGGCTTGTTCTTGGGCGCTATTGCCGAATTGTTGCAAGGTATAAATAAAAATATAAAAAAAAAGAAAGAAATGGCGCCCTTGCGCGCGCGCTTCATCTCATCCGTGATCATATGAGCTCACCCCGGATCCTTCTATGTTTACCAGGCAACCTTTTCAGTGGCACATCAATGGGTATGTTTGTTTTACAAGCCTTAAAATGAACGCGCGTTCTGATTTTTTTCTTTTTTAGGCACTTACTCTGGCTTTTACCTTGCTTATTTCGTCATGTTCCTTCCTAGCAGCGGCTTCATGACGTCCATGACGCCACGCGACGTTCAATTAAGCGCCGCCGTCTTTTCGTTTGTATATGCCGTCCCAGCCTTTTTCTTCTTCCTTGGCACGTTTAAGCAGCTATGGCTCGTACGCTTCCTCATGCTTCAAGTCACTTGTGCTTATCTTCTCTCTGGTTGTGGCAATGCCCTGAACAATGGCCCGTTGATCATCGCTGGCGGCTGGTTCAGTATCACTTTGGGTATCACTGCGTGGTACATCTCGTTTGCCATCATCTACGCTGTAGAAGACAATGTTTTTAAGCTTCCTGTTATCTAATTATGCGCTCACACGCGTTTGTTTATGCAATAAATCTATTATTTATACGTCGACGCGTCATGGCGACGTGAGTGGCGCGTTTTTACTGCTTTTTTTATGTTTTTGCCATACACTATCAAGGTCTTTGGTATGCTTTGATGATTAAAAGCTTTCAATCTTTGCTTCAACTTTTTGTCATTGTCAGCAAAACGTCATTGACCGTCGTGTCTTTATGGTAATCCTCTTTTGAACAAATTTTGGATACACAATGCGTAAATGAGCATCAAGTGGTGACAATATGAGCACCAAGCAAACCAATTGCTCTTGGAGGCGTGTGTTGGCTATTGCCATATAAATTCAAATATATCGTCAGGAGATCAATGGACAGATTCGTCGGCAAGGACGCAAAATTGTAAAACTTTGTTTTCTTGTATTTTGGAAATTCATGGGTCTGTGTCGCAGAGCTGTGAAAATAAGCTCATTGGATATCCCTTTGGTCGGCGCGTAGTATGCAACTTGAATCGCCGCCATTTCGCTTTGTCAAAGTATTTTTAGGAAGCGCCATCCTGAACCAGTCAATTTTTTTGACATCGAAGGGGATGTAGCTCAGATGGTAGAGCGCTCGCTTAGCATGCGAGAGGTATGGAGATCGATGCTCCACTTCTCCAATGATCAAATCATCTGGCAACAGGTGAGTAACTTTTTTGCCTTTTGGCATTTTCTTTTTTTTTTTTTTTTTAGAAAAAAAAATTTTTTTGTTGCTGCAAGCTTCGATATGAAGGCTGCTTTCGCACACAAATAAAGAAGGTTTCTTTTTTTTGCTTTCTCTTGTGATTGAAATTTCATGGAGTATCTGGGTTGGTCAAAGCTCAATGGCGAGCAATTTCACATTTTGAGATTTTGTGGATCTTTGTGTATAGGCAAAATCATTCTCAAGCGTGATTGTTTTTTTTTTCAGCGACCCATTTTCATCTTTACAGACATTGTGATGCTTTTGGTGTCATTATGGGGCACAAACTCACGGCACTCTTGCTCCTGGTAGGGCGTTGGACTTTTTTTTTTCGTCAAAACACCATATTGCCTCGTAGAGCGTCGGACTTTTAACCAAGGTCCGCGCTTAAAACAAAGAAAAAAAATAAAAGACCGCGTTTGTTCCTCTCTTTTGTTTCTTTTTGTACCTGTTTTTCATACGTATACCACAACATGAGCCGCGAGGTCACTGAAATCAGCGGCAGTCCCGAGCCTGAAGCGTCGTCATCCAAAGAAACGAGTCGCCGCGCGCGTCTTCACGAAGCACTTGGGTCTTTGGGCATGAATGCTCAAGATATGGACCAAATGATTGACAAGGACCACTACGACCCGAATCAAGACAAGGAGGAGCGACGCAAGATCCGCTTCGACTACCGCAAGCTTATCAAGACTGCAGAGGGTAATATTGAAAGAGTAGAAAAGAAATGAGATTCTGTCGTTTCTCATTTTTTTTTTGTTTTGTAGAGAATCGCCGTGAATTTGCAACCATTGGTAGCGATGGGTTAGACAAGACGGTGGATGAGGCAAACGCGCTCTTTGCCAAAGGTAAAACATAAAGACACGAGACGTTTTGGGTGATTTGTTGGCCTGGATGCTCATTTTTACGTTGAAAAAAAAGTGCGCAATCCCTCGGAAGCGACGCTGGATTCAAAGCTGCTGGTCATCTCGGCCGACATCACGACACAAAAAGCACGCAACCTGCGTGTCAATCACAATCTCTTCAATGTCGAAGAATTTCTCGCCAAAGTCAGGGGATTTTGCCGGCCAAACACCTCGGGCACCGATTGGCAATGGTCAAAGCTCGGCAAGCGCGCCGCCAAGTATAGCCGACACGTTCATGCGACGGAATTCATGTAAGAAAGAAGGGAGGGAAGGGTAGGTGGATAAGAGAGAAGCTGACGCCGTTTTTTTTCCAGGTTGGGTCCTTTGCATTTGGAAAAAAAGACGCGAAAGGTCACAAAGCATGTGCGCATTACGAGGAACAAGGAAGACCTGGTGCGGCCGCAGCAGGTAAGCCCAAAAAACACGCGTTTCGACACGATGACACGTTCCGAGCGCTCATTTTTTATTTTTTTATTTTTTTATTTTTTTATTTTTTTATTTTTTTATTTTTCATCACGCTAGCTTGAGCAAGGCGATATTCAGCAGCAGAACAACGAGACGTCGGCGGCTGTGAACGCGATTTACAAGATCCTGGATGACCGTGGCCCGATCAATTACTTTGAATTCATCACGAATCACGAGTCTTTCTCTCAAACCGTGGAAAACATGTTTTACGTGTCCTTCCTGGTGCGCAATGGCGTGGCGGAGATCGACGACCAATCCGGCCAGCCCATCCTTCAAACGCGCGCGCATCCCACCATTGAAGAGCTGAACGCCGGCCTTGCCAAGCACCAGATCATCATGTCCCTAAGTCAACCTCAATGGCAGGTAATAACCACTTTTTTTTTGCCCTGTCCGCGGCTACAGAGACCTCGTGGATGCTCAATTGGCCCCTGTTTTTTTATTTCTGGTAGAAAATCATCAAGACGTACGGCATTCGCAGCTCGATTATTCCAACGCGCGAGCAACAGCAAACGCAGGTTGGTCAGACCAAGTGGTATTGATGGATCTTTGTTTGTTTTTCGCCATTTGGGACGGGCTTTTTTAATGCCAACAATAAACATGAAAAAAATATACAAATTATTATTACGCGAGGGATGGGCGGCGTGAGTGCCATCCTGGGCCCAATTGCTGGACAATGGTGACGAGGCCATCCCAAATCATGGATGTGCGCACGAGGAAGCCATAGTAGGAGATGGCCTTGACGCCGTCCATGGCATGACCTTCGACGCCGAGGGCAATTAGCTGTTTGAGTTCCTGCTGGATGTGGCTGTGACCCTTTTGCACTTTGCGCTCGAGATCGAGCCAATCGGGATGCTCGCTGAGGTGATGGCGGTGGTCCTTGAGAATGGCACTGAGGCGCCGCATCACCTGCAGGCTGTCGTCAAAGTTTTCGAGTGTGGATCGTGTGGGCATGAACCGCTCATACGTGGAATGGTCCCATTTTCCAGGTTCCTGCTCGCCAAGTAAAGGCAACAGCAATCGATACGACACGAGCGGCCACACAATGCGCTTGAGCGCGTCAATGGCGAGGTAATACCGCTCAGACTGCAATTTCACCTGCTTACCACGCTCACGCTGGCCTCGACAGAGCTGCACGGGCAATTGCAGATAATATTCATTGGAAACGCTCTTGAGTCGTGCGTCTTGTGCCTGCAACTTGTTCAATACACGCAGCGCGCGATTGCACAGCTCGCTGATCGGGTCTGCTGCCGACCGAAGTGGCTGTTCCGCAGGAGTCGACGTCGATGGCTTTAAATTCGCAGAATCACGCTTAGAAACGCGCTCAGACGACGCCCTTGACGCATCCGATGCAAAGGAAATGCGAATTGACGTGTCCTGAGGGTCACCCTGAGGAATTGGAGGCGCAGACGCGTCGCACGCGTCATACGCGTCGCCAATATCCGATGCATGCGGTTCACAGGGGCTTCTTTTTGCCAAATTACACGACACAACGCTGACGACGGATTCCATGGGTGAGGGGCGCAGCATGACGGTGTTGACACGCTGATGGATCTCGGTGGTATAGACTTTGATTCGCCCCGTCGCATTCAAATCAAGGTACATGGCGGCCGTTTGTTCGAAAAGCTCGGCGGCCTCCTCCATGGCACTGCCCAAATTGTGCCGCAGCGAATGCGTTGCTCGGACCGGCAACACGAGCACGGTGGTAATTCTGTCGGGGGCAACAAAAATGCCTGTCAGTGATCTTTTTTTTTTTTTCTATTTTTTTTTTTTTTTTTTTTTTTTTTACATGGAAATGACGATGCCCAAGATGACATTGGCAATGCGCCAAAAGCTGAGTCGTGCGGAAACCCATATTTTGTCGTTGATCAGATCTCGATGGCCCGTTAAACTGATCACCGCCATGGTCAAAAGCGCCTGGTTTTTTTAAAAAAAAAATTGAGATGACGGAGCGCATTGCCACCCCTTTTTCTGCTTACAACATTGCCGGCCTGGGCGCCTGTGGGTCGATGACGGATTTTGCCAATGATAAAGACCACCGCAAACATAAGCATGCCAAGCACAACGTCCGAAGCCACGGTCCAATTCTTAAATATTAATTTTGTGATTGTCATGGCAACCATGGTAAGAATGCCTCCGAGTACCGTGCCAATGAAACGCTGCACGCTCAAGTTCATCAGGCCACCAATGGTATTGTCGCACACCATCACCGCGGAAACAGCTGCGCGTAAAAAAAGAAGAAAAAAAGGCTCGTCAGAGCTCAGTGTCATTGCTTTTTTTTTCTCCCACACCTATCCAAAAACTATTATGAAACACATTATTGATGGGGTCGACAATGACAAACAAGGACCCGATGGTGTAGCACATGGCGACTTGAATCGCATATCGATTGCCCTCCATTGTGAAAAATCGGCGGAATGGGAAAAAGCATCGATGCCAGCAATTCCTGGTGGTGCTCTTGTTCGTTTCTGATGTCGATGGTGATACTTCTGGGTCTTTGCTTGGCGGTGCTCGATGTGGCACCTCCAATTCCACGAAATGCAATGATTTTTCATCTAAAAGAAAAAAAAAGGCGCGCGCGCCCACATCATCAATTCACTGCAATTTCCACTTTTTTTTTTTTTACCTGCCGCTGCGTGCTCTTGATTTGAAGGCGCCTCAACACTAATGACAGTGTCCGAGTCCAGAAACAACGAGGAGAGTGAATTGGTCGAATGTGTGCGCTTGTGATGATAACCCGGCGTCAAATAATCCATCAAGCTGACAATAATACAGAGTAAAAGGAAGAGGATGTGGGTTGCAATGGACGCCTCTTGTCCCTATTGTGTATTTTATACAACAGGAGAGGCACATGCACGTTCAACCTTCACAGACCTTAATATAACATCATTGATGCTTCACTGATTTCTTTGCAAAAAGAGGGATCGCGAACGTTTCTTTTTGGAACCCCGTCGGCCAGAACTTGAAAAAATGGAGAAAGCTTGCTTGGGTTGTCCAATCTTGGCGATCACCGAGACGTGGCCGAGCTGACAACATCCCAAAATCGCCCTCACAGCCCTTTTTTTCTTCCTCTTCTCCCCTCTGCCCCCCCCAACTAGACCCTGCTCGGGAATGGTCAAAGGTGAATGACACCATCAAGGGTGCCAATGGCCCTTGCTTCACAACACCGCTTTGGTTATCCCTTTTTTTTTCGTTTTCTAAACTTCTGTTCTCAAAGTTGCAACCTAATTTTTACGGATTTCTCGTCCCGTGCGTTGCTTTTTTGCGATCGTCCCCTTTTTTTCAAATGCGCAGTGACGCAGACACATACACACATTGCTCTATTAAAAGATATCAATGCGATGTGTCGTGACCATCGTCTTTTTCCCTCCAATCGGCAATGGTAGGTATGCATGTCGCCACTTGTACGCGATGTAAAGGCAGCCAAACGACGCCACGGACCGAGCCATATCCCGCAGGAGCTTATTCCTCAGAGGCGCAAACATGGCAAATAAAAAAAAAAAAAAAAAGGTGGGTCTGAACTGCGCGACGCGAAATATGCAAAAGATAAAAAAAGAGGCGGAGGAGTCTTTTTTATTGGAATTTGGTGATCATATCGCGCAGAATGTGTCGCAGGTGGGTCTTGTAGATGCCAATTGCGCTGGGTGGCTCTCGGTAGCATGTGGTGCCATTCTGTTCGGCCTCCAATTGCTTGTTGTACCACGAATCGAGTTGCCTAAAAAACTCGCTGTGAATGTGCTGCAGCGTGTCTTGGATGACGGGGAAAAGAAGCACATTCCAGTGATCGGCCATGGCCTGGTTCTTGACCACAATGATATTGTCATGCTGCTCGGTGGGCCACATGCGCGTCTCGTCGTCCAAGATCAAGGGGAGGGTATATGCCGAGCCGAGCGAGCTATCCTTGAGCGCGCAGAACGAGTACAGTGCCAGCAGGTCCTTGGGTGGCCTACCAGGCTCGGGCGAACGCTTGATGTAGTCGTGCTCGCTGCGCGCAGAGTACAGGATGCCACGAATCCGCGTGCGCATTGGGTCCAGAACAGTGACCACATTGTCCACGTAATTTTGGTCGCTACAAATGGCAAAAAAAAAAGGGGGGCGCATCAGACTTCTACTCCCTTTTTTTTGCCATGGGTCTCGTGATTTTACCCCAAGGAACACACGGAAATGTCGTAAAAATTCTGTGCCCAGTCTAAAAATTCATGCACTCGGCTTGTCAGCACGACGCGCCTGTTGTCCTTGAGCACGGCCACTCGGTTGCCATCTATGAAAAAGGTAGGATGTAAGACGCCGGCTGTTTTTTTTTTTTTTCTTTTTTTTCTTTTTTTTTTACACTTTGGCAGTTCACTTTCGGGCACGAAGCGATCATTGCCTTCCCCGACAAGGCGCACCAGCGTGTCATCCAGATCCAAGACCAAAGGGAGCTTGCGTTGCACCAAGATCTCATCCATTGACTGGCGTACAATGCGAATCATGTCGTCATGCTTGACCAAATAACCAAAGAGCCACCTGGGACAAATAAAATGAACATTTAAAACGCGCAGATCCGGAGAGCTGGCTCCTTTTTTTTTTCCTTACATTTTGTCGCGCGACGGCTTGAGATGCATCTCCCACATGGCGCCTTCTTGTGTCCGGCAGACAATGTACGCGCTCTATGGCAGATTTTATAGGGGACGTGAGCGCCTTTTTTTTGGGGGGTAATCAAGTCTGATTCTTTTTACCTTGCGCAGGCCATAGAGGTCTTCAAACCACGGGTGGTCAGGGTATTGAAAGACAAAGTTGTGCTGGATGTTGCGCTTTGCCATCATGACAAAGAAGCCACGCGGGTAAGCGCCGCGGATGTCATAGAGGTCTTCAAGGAGAAGGCGTGGCTCGTCGCCGCGATAGGCAATATCGTGTGTGACGAGGGGAATGGGTGCAAGGTCCGTGGCGGGCTTGGGCTGCTGCGATCGACGGCCAAAGAGGGTGGGCTGCTCGCGCGTGACAAGCTGCAGCGACAGCTTGGGACACCAGATGCTGGGCGTCTCGACCATTTCAGGGCCCAATTTCGGGCACGTCGCGGACGGCACTGTCTGCGGCTGCGCAACCACAGACGTCAGGCCCGACGCGCTCGCCTGAAAAGGCGATGCATAGTTGCTGCTTTGGCTCGTGCGCGCTGTAGGAGGAGGCTGCGACTGACTAGCTACCGCATACGTCTGGAGCGTGGCACTAAGCTGCAACAGCGTCTATTCCCAAGGGAGAAAAAAAAATTAGGGTGTCAAAAACAAACGTTCACCATGGCCAAAACAAAAAAATATACTTACCGACTTTTCATCCAAAGTCTTTGGATCGATCGGCAATGGAGAGCTGCTGCTTGGCTTGTAAGATGTCGAAAGGGGTGCGTCCCCAATCAACATAGACTTTAAATCCATGGCAAGGGAAAAAAAGAACGAGTAAAAAAAAAAAAAGAAGGAAAAGAACAAAGAGAAATCCGGCGTGCCAGGCACGGCTTTTAAGGGAATCCAATTAAA